>JAFEMH010007376.1:0-92007 GCA_022495995.1 Adenophora triphylla var. japonica
AGTGTTTGGGCAGTTTGGAGCAAGGTCCTGCTGAGGACAGTGGTTGTTGTACTGTTTGCTGGGGAAAATGGGTTCTTTTTGCAAGGAGGTCCGTACGGACATACTTAGCATGCAAAGAGGTCCGTACGGACCAACCTTGCTTTTGGGAAGGACATAAATGCTTTCCAGTGTCTGGTTCTTCCTCATTTCCCCATTTGCAGCCATTTTCGAGCTTTCTTCCCCATTTTCTCTAGGAACCTCCATTTTTGCCATGGATTCTTCGTATGTTCCTAGAATTTTGCCGAGGCTTTCGCAGGAGAGGCAAGCACACTTCCTTGAGCAGTTGAAAACGTGGATGCGGCGCCGTATGAGGCATCAGAGACGGGCTTTCGAGGTAAGGTTTCGTCTTTGCTCGATTTGGTCTTTTAAGGAGTTGGTTCCTGATTGGGATTTGTTGCGGGCTGCCGCGAAGTTCTGGGATGTTAGGAGGCATGTGTACTGTTTCTCCTACAATGAAATGGTGCCCACTTTTGAGGATTTTCGGGCTTTGATTGGAGGACCGGAGGTGGAGGCCATCTCGCTTCCTTTGATTGGTGGTGCTGCTGTGAGCGTGAAGCTTGCAGGCTTTCTTCGTACTTCGTTGGAAGAAGTGCAGGGCATGATCCTTGATTCGGGTCATATCGACATTTCTGAGCTGCCGGAGCGGTTCATGGTTGATGATGAGAGTGACGTCTCTTGGGATGCATTCGCCTTGTGCGTGATGGCGACGCTTTTCCTGGTCAGCTCCCTTGGCATTTGTGATGGGGCTTTGCTAGATGTGGTAGGGCACTGCAGAGCTGGAGAGGATATTGTCCCGTTGGTGCTGGGGGAGACTCTTCATGGTATCGACCGTCTGGCGACTGGGGATCGGTTCATGAGAGGGGGAAGCCCCGCTTTGCTCACCTTGTGGCTGCGAGAGAGACTTCAGGCCATGCCCGAGGCTCCGACGTCGTTTAGCCCGTGGTCATTTGCTCAGCGACCTCTTGTGTTGGATATGGATCAGTCCGCCTGGGAGAGATGGATGGCACAGCTTGGTACGCATCAGATCCGCTGGTGGGTTCCGCACTGGAGGATTGAGACTAGGAGGATCTTGCAGGAAGGGTCCTACGTTGTCAGAGTTCCAGGTTTGTCTTGGTCCTCCTTCTATATTCCGTCGCTTGTTTCCCGGCAGTTTGGGATGAAGCAGGAGCCTTTGTTGGGCTGGGATGACCTTGCTACTGCGGAGGTAGTTCCTCTTTGTATGGCAGCTTCAGGTGCCTTCTTGTATTTTCTGAGGGTATGGAAGTATTCCGCTTTCCCTCCTGTGGTACTCCTTAGACGTCGGGGGAGCGTCGTATTGACGACTCAGTACCTGGCCTGGTATGAGCAGCGTGTTGGGCAGTCCCAAGTGGTCTTGGAGAGCAGGCGTGTAGCGATTCTGGGACCCGGTTGCCGTAGTAGCTATTGCCTTAGGAGTGCCGAAGCCTGGTCTGACCCTTTGGATGTGACGGGAGACACTTTGTTTGACTACGAGACTAGAGTTGACCGACTGACAGGGAGAGGTCCTCTTTTGCAGACTCGCAGGGAGGAGATCCGAGCCGAAGCACGGGCGAATGAAGCCCTGAGAGCTACTGGATTGTTTGACTCTACGGGGAGGACCCCAGATCTCGGACTGAGAGACGCAGAGTTGGTTCACGTGGAGCGAAAGAAGACTCGCCGGGGACGAGGGAAGAAAGGAAAGAATGGCGAGGGGACAAGCGCAGATGGCGCGGAATGACCTCCTAGGTATCCATTCATTGCATTGCAAACACATTATTAGTTAAATGTATTAAGCTGTCTTTTAGCATGTTGTGAACTTGAGAGTAGACCGTGCTTGAACTCATCAAGAAATGTTGTAACCGTTAGTGATTTGTGATTTACTTTTAAAGCTTTGTCGAGACGCAAGATCTCTTGTTTGCCTTTGCTTTTGTTGTGCACTTTGTCGGCGTCCATCTTTGGACTTTTCTGTTGCATTTGCGGACTGAAGCAGTCTGGGCCATGACGGCAATCCCCTTTGCTGAGGCTTTGTGCTTGGCTGAGAGGTTGAATGCTCCCTTGACAAGTCGTTTTGACGGTCTTTTTCGTAGCTTCCTTGCCTCTTGTTGGCGTCGGGCTCTTGACCTCTTTTTCGCAGCTTCTGCTTGAGCTTCTTTTATTTATTGTTTTTTTTTTTTGTGAGCCCTTGCTCGAGCTCTCTTTTTTTTGTTTTTTTTTGTGAGCCCTTGCTCGAGCTCTCTTTTTTTTTTTTTTGAAGCGCGTGAGGGCGAAGACAAGCCCCTGGCTTGAAGCGTACATGAGTCGGTCGTTTGATGCTGAGTGACCCTCGGATGTCCTTTGATGTTGCCGCCGTCGTTTGACTTGGTCAAGGTGACTGCTGGGGCGTGTTCTTGAAAAGTGCGTAGCTTGATGGAGGTCTTGATTGACATTCAAACTTTTGACTTTTTGTGTATTTTTAGACCGGACCAATTAAGGTTGCCTACGTTCCCCCGGACTAGAGGGCTCAGGTCTGCGTAGTTCGACACTACATGGAGTGCCAAGAGATGCACAGCTGTTCTTCTTTAGGCGAAGTATCTGCGAAGTTTGCTTCCGCTGACCGGATTCATGAAGGGATTGCCGCCTAGGTCCTGTCGCCTTCATGGCGCCTCCGTGAGAAGATCTTTTGAACCACGAAAGGGCCGATCCATGTGGGTTCCCATTTTCCCAAAGCTGGGTTGGTTCGAGTGGGAGGCTTTTCTTTGAGTACAAGGTCACCTTCCCGGATGTCTCGGGATTTGACTTTCTTGTCGAAAGCTCTAGCCATCCCGCTTTGATAGGCTCGGACGTGTTCCATGGCCTTTAGTCGTCGCTCGTCTAGCAGAGCCAATTCGTCGTGCTCGGCTTGAGCCATTCAACTTCGTTGATGTCATTTTCCAGCAAAGACTCGGAGTGAGGGAATTTCTAGCTCGATGGGAAGGACTGCTTCCATCCCGTATGTCGTGGCAAATGGGGTTTCTCCCGTGGCCGTTCCGACCGATGTGCGGTAGCCCCAAAGTGCAAGGTGCAGCCTTCGGGCCAATCTCGTCCTCGAGTGGTCATTTTTCGGATGATCCGTTCGAGGGTTTTGTTTGCCGCTTCCACGGCGCCGTTTGTTTGTGGCCTAGGGAGAAGATTTGTGGCGTGTGATCTTGAATTCAGCCAAGCAAATTTGTCGAATTCCCCTTCGAAGTGTGTGAGCCGTTGTCCGATATGACCTCATTTGGGATGCCGTATCGGCATGATGTTTTCCTTGAGGAAATGCGCGACCTTCTTGGAGGTGAGTACCTTGTAGGACTTGGCTTCGACCCATTTGGTGAAGTAGTCGATGGCTACTAAGATGAACTCGTGACCGTTGCCGCTCGGGCGGAGCGATTTTCCCGATGACGTCAATTCCCCAAGTGGCAAATGGCCAAGGTGTAGTCATGCAAGAGAGATCGTGAGGAGGTAGATGATTGAGGTTGGAGAACCGTTGGCACTTGTCGCAGCCTTTCTGACAAAGTGGATGCAATCCGCTCCATGGAGATCCGCAGTAGCCCATCCCGAGAATGATTTGCATCGTGGCTCGGGCGTTCATGTGGGGACCGCAAGCCCCATTGTGGACTTCTGTTCATGAACTTGTTTGCTTCTTCTTGGCCGATGCAGCGTAGGAGTGGCCCATGGTAGCGTTTCTTGTATAGCATGTCCCCGAGGATGACGAAGTGAGAGGCGAGGCGTTTTAGGGCCATGATGCTCTTGGTTTTGACCCCTTCGTGTGTGGGTCTTCCTTGTTCATGAAGGTGGTTTCCGCTCTTGAGGTATTGGAAGATCTGGTGTGTGGCCGGAAATGGCGTCTGACTTGCGTCTCTTTGGCTCTTCAAAGAATCTTGCAAATCGTTGTGATTAAAACCTTCTCGGCCTTGGGCCCGGTTTTTCTCGTTTGACAACATGCTTAAATGTTTGCTTGATGCATTTGTTTAATTAATGTGTTTTCCTTCTTTATCAAGATGAATTGTTATTAACTTGTTTTGTGTTAGTTAATTTATCATCATTTGTTAAAGATGCAATGAGAGGATACTTAAAGATCGAAGCATTCATTAAGAGCATACGGGAATACATTATTGGCAATGAGTTCGTAATCTTCGGCGTGAGGCCATCGATGACTCGAGAGACTCAAATTCAAAGCTAATGGACTCAGTGATGAGTTTTGACACTAGACTCTAGGACTCGAGGGGTCGACCAAGTTGTTCGATCATGTCCTTTGGCCGGGCAGCTGGTCCGAGAAGGTGGCCCAGCTTATTGAGTGGCAATGAGCTTGATAGGAGATGGGGCTTGAAGGGCTTTATGTCACCGTTCCCGATCATTGCTATCACAGAGTTATCGAAACAAAATCGATTAGATCTCGGCATCTCGATTTCTTCTTTGAAGAGCAGGTGGAGCAGTGGCTCGTCCCAAGCATCATCTGCGGAGTCTTTTGCTTTTGTCTTGGGCATTACTAGCTCGAATGCAGACTCGTCCCGCTTGTTGAGGGCGGTGAGTGTTGACAGAGAGTTTTTCGAGTTCTTCTGCCAAGGAGGGGGTTTTCCCGAACCAAAATTCATTGTGAATAGTGGTGGTTGTGGATCCCGGCAGGGGCGGTGTGTCGAGGAATGCTCTTCGGACGGGATTTGGCTTCGAGGCCTCCGAATCTTGCCAGTTCTCGCCGGAGCTTGTCCATGGTTGTCGGCCGCCTTTGTTTGGCGCCGACGCCCTGCTCCTTTTCTCGGATCTTCTTCCAAGTTGCCGCCTTCTTTGTGAAGTACTTGGGTCATGTCGAAGCCGTAAGGACGAAGATCGGAGATTGGCGTGCAAGCCTCTTTTGTTATCTCAAGTGGAGCATTTTCGTGCAGCTCGCTTGTCCTCCGCAATGTGTTCGGGAGTAGGAGAGTATCCCGTGCCGTGCAGGTATTCTCGTTCTTTGATATTGATGATCCGTTGAGTGCCCCGATGGCGTTTTCCCAAACCGAGCCCCGGATGTAGTTCATGTGCTTCATCATTTTCATCTGGGAGTGGATCTTGTCCCAAATCAAAGGCAGTGTCTATGTGGCACACTCGGGCCTTTGGGCTTTCGATGGTGAACCCCGTTAGCATCATGCCATCATCGTCGGGTTTGATTCTAAGACCGGGACGCCGTTTGTGTCGGTCCTTTCGTTGACTATGCTATCACCGTAGATGATGGTAAGATCTGTTCCTTGGACGAACTTTACGCATTGATGGAGAGTGGATGCCACTCCATTGATCTGGTGTAGCCAAGGGCGTCCCAAAATGGCAGTGAATGTGATCGGGATGTCGATGACTTAGAAATCCGTCTGACCATTTGTTTTCCAAACCACAGTTCAAGGAGGCTATTCCCAAGACTCGGGCGGGATGTTGAGTCGTATGCCTTGATTGCCTCGAGTCGAGGGCTTTAGATCGCTGCTTTGATCCCTAGCAAATCCATCATTTTGGCCGGAAGGACGTTCATGGATGATCCCCCATCTACCAAGACCCGTGGGAGACGACGCTCGTCCGCTGAACTGTTATGTAGAGAGGCTCATTGTGGTCGCCCCAAATTTTGGAAGGTCGAGCTCGTGAAAGTGATGATATTGCCGTAATTGACGTTGCCAATCATCTCGAACCGCTTCATCAGTGTCACCGTGATGGGAACCATAGTCTGGGCCAGCTTTCCTCCAACTTGAGCTTGTGCGGGTAAGATGAAGTGAGTAAGGACCAGAGCGAGATGTTAGCCTCGAGTGCGCTTGAGCCGTGTCAAGACAGATCTTCAACCTTTGGGTCCAAGGTTTCAGCCTTCTTTGGCGTAGGGTCCCTTTTCGCCTCGTGGCTCGTGTATGGCCGGCCTTTGTCCGTCCGTGGAGGATTCACCGGGATTTGACCGAACGTGTCGAACATTCACCTCTGGACTTATGGTTTTGCTTGTCTCTCCCATTTCTCGTAGCGGGAGGAGCCTGATTGGCGTAAGGCCGCACCGCGCATTTCAATTCGTTCACCGTCATAGCCTTTACCGAAGCATCAATAGTGGCTTTGAGATCTTCCCAAGACAGGGGTTGGATTATCTGATCTTCGGGCCTTCGGTGGCGGTGCGAAGCTCGTCCCAGTGATCATGGAAGCGCACATTGCCGTGGCCTTGTGCGAGCTAGGCTTGCCGGAGTAGATGACATAGTAGTCAAACTTTCCCGAGGGTTCTCCAAGGGTTCCGACCGTGGGATCACCGGATTCGTACCTCTTTTTCGCTTTTTGTTGAGAAGATAGCTTCTTCTTTCGTCGAGGACGGCCCTCGTTCATCGCATCCCGGAATTCCATTTCCAGACAAGCACCGCAATCGCAGACATCCCACCGTATGTGTTCGTTGTTCGGTGGTGGTACCGGGACCTCGTGGAGGCCGGATGGGCAAGCTTTCCTCTCGGAAGGTCTTGTGGCTTTACGTCATAACCGCATGGCTCGTACGAGGGTAACAGTTGACTTCGGGAAACAATGAGAGACGTTAGAGGTAGGAGCGCCATGGCTTGGGAAGCCCAGTAGTTGGGTGGCTAAGGTTCCGAAGTGGTGCATGGCACCTTCGATCCAGGCTTGTTGCTCACCTTGACGTTTCTCAATGGCCATGAGGACCTGCCAAACTTCTTCCAATGTTTGGAAATTTCTTGGGGGTAAGGTCCCGTTCTCATCGTTGTTATCCACCGACTTGGCCACTGGATTTGACTGACCGTCCCGGTGACAGAGCCGGGAAGGAGGTAGGACCTTCTTTGTTTTGACACCGGAGACGGGTTCCTGGGTACTCTCGACCACTCTCTCGTTAGTTTGGAGGGGGTGACGGGCAAGGTTTAGACACCTGAAATGGCCTAGCGGGATAAAAGGGGAAAGCTCACGTGGCATGCGGTTTCCGTTTCTTTTATGATTTTTTTTTGTAGTTTTAAATTTACTTAAAACATGTTTTTTCAGAGTCCTAGGTAGGTTGGAAAAGATTGCTCTTCTTTTTCGCAACTATGCTAGATCCTGGGTCGCCGGAGACCATCTCGCGCGCTATAAGCCCCTCGTTTTGCACCCGTATTTCGACATCCCAGGGGTGGACAGCCCTGTGCGAGGGTCCTATAGTTCAAGCGGTTTCCACCGGCCTAAAAGAAAAATCGAACCTAAGGACCGAGCCTCGTCATGTTCGTTTTGATGCGTTAGCCACGTGAATAGTGAACCGAGCCGGCCACCGAGTCAAGATCAGGTCAAGAGTTCGGCATGACCTCTCTTTTGCCTTGCTTGCGCAAGGGATCTCGTGACGTTAGGCGTTGGCTGGTCATATTGTCATGGCCGACGTATCAAAGGCGTGATGACATGGTGTCACGCGAGCATGGATGTATATCCGGACTAACATCGTCTCGGGTGTAGCTTCGAAATCAAGATCGTGTCAAGATTTTAGCATGACCTTTCATCGCTTTGCTTGCACAAGGGATCTTGAGTTCCGAGCCTTGACTCAAAAAAATGGCCTGGCATGGTATATGTATCCAGCCGTATGACACCGGACCGGGTAAAACCAACCGAGTCCGGACAGAGTGTGACTCAAGACTCAAACGTGTGGTTGACGCTTGGCTAGGATGGGATGTTTGGAATGATCCCGTGCGCGTCCAAGAGGCCTAGGAAGACCTAACGAATCGCAACCGAGACCACTCCGGTTGAGGGTTGTAGTGTGCAGTGTATCCGAGGCAAAGCATGCGCGTAGCGTGGCGTAACCGAGGCAAAGAAGTAGTAGCTGCGATGTGTAACCGAGGCAAGAAGCGCGTAGTGTGCGGTCTCTAAAATTCTTTTTCCGAGTAAAATGTAAGTTTTTGAAGAATTTTAAATGTATGCACAGATGTATATTGATGCATTTATTTTGTATTTTTATTTTTTTGTAAAATAAAAAGTAAAGCACGTGCACACACACACAACAATGCTTAAAGGAAGGGGTAAAATGAAAGTTTGACCCTCATCATCGTTTTAAAAATCTTTTGTTTTGTTTAAAAGATTTTAAAACAAAAACGCCCCTAGCCGGAGTCGCCAACCGAAATAGCCCGGATCCGAGAAAGGCTTCGCGGCCCCGCATCCGGCATCTTTCGCGTTGGAGCGGTTTGTCTCGCCGTTTGTTTTCGCATTTGTAGAGTCGCCACGCCGTTTTTATTAAGCCCCAGAAAACATTGAAAAGGGCATCGCTTAAAGATAATTTTAAACTGTTTTGTGTGATGAGATTTTGAGTTCGGAGGTCGATGACTCCTCGGAAGAGAATATTAGAATATTAGAGCTCACTCCGAGTAGCCTCGTAAACGAGTCTTTCTGATACCCCTAATATCCTTTAAATGTTGTGTGTGTGTGTGTGTGTGCTTTTTAAAAATGCATCTTTGTATCGGATGTCTACATTGTATGCTATGTATGGAAATGTATTGAAATAGTAATGGAAGGAAGCCTTACCAATGTTGGTTTGTGTCTGTCTTCCGCCGGGGGAATAGTGTTTGAGGTCGGAGTAGCGTTCGGTGCGGATCGGGATTGCTTCGGGAGATGCCGGTTGTCCGCGGACGCAGTTTCGGCGTGAGTTGAGGTTGCCGTGCCGCGTTCGGGCGAGGTTCGGCGTGCGTGGGGATCGTCGGGATCACTCGGGCAGAGGTT
The DNA here is from genome assembly GCA_022495995.1 of Adenophora triphylla var. japonica. Lineage (NCBI taxonomy): Eukaryota > Viridiplantae > Streptophyta > Magnoliopsida > Asterales > Campanulaceae > Adenophora > Adenophora triphylla. The sequence goes on from JAFEMH010007376.1 coordinate 8,692, forward strand.
CGGCGTGCGTTGTGGTGGCAGTGAGTCACTCGGGGCAGAGTTTCGGCGTGGTTTGGGATCGCCGCTTGACTCCAAAGAGCCGGACACCGTGGAAAGACCGTGCAAGGCCTCTGAGTACCACGAGGGGCCTCAGAGTACCTCGAGAGTGCCTCGAGGCAGCGCGGGAGCGTCTCGGGAGCGCTCGGGGAGGCTTCGGAGCACCACGAGGGGGCTCGGAAGGCCTCGGAAGGATCCGAAAGGGGCCGGGAATGCCTCGGAAGGACTTAGAGGGGAAGCCAGAAGGCCTAGGGAGGAAGAGAGAAGTGGGAGGTGTGTGAAAATGAGGAGGGGGAGCCCTCTATTTATAGTGCCAGATTAGGTGCAAAGAGGTCCGTACGGACCTCCCTGGTAATCCAGTATTTTGGTTTTCCTCGATTTGAGGGAATCTGTGATGATGGAGGAATATTTGCAATTATGATGTTCCCCTCGTGCAATAAGGTCCGTACGGACCAAGTTGACATGCAGAAAGAGGTCCGTGCGGACCAACTAAGCATGTCGGTAATCATTTCTTCCGGGATTTGAGGGAATATTGTGGACTTTAAGGAGATTCAGTAATTATGACAACAAAGAGGTCCGTACGGACCAATATTGCTTTCCCAATTTCCTGAAAATTCCCGAAAGGTCCTTTTGTCCCTTTTTATCCCAGGAAGGCTCCTCCCTTGGTTTGGTTGGGGGTTTAGAGAGGGTTTTGAGTGAGAGGGGTCGTCGAGACTGTGTTGATGAGTCTGCGGTGTTTCCCGTGTGTTTGAAAGGGTGTGATCCAGATTGGGGTACTTACAACTCCTCAAATTCATGGGAGAGGGTTCACAACCCTTACATCATCATACATATATACAGTCATTCCATCATAGCACAATTTCTACATGCATATCAGCTCATCGAGCCATGCAAAATTCTCCCTCCATTTTCATCCCCAGCCGAGATGGACTCGTGCATCAAGATTAATAATGCATAAAATTAACAATAATTGAGTTCAAATAAATGCAAAGTGCCTAGAGTGTTGTGTTCCCCCCCCCCCCGCAGGTTACAATAATCAAGTGATCATAATCTGATCATGGGGATTGCTCCTCAAATCACAATCTAGACAAAGATTTCAAATCCTACAGGTGGCATGTTCTGCCTTCATCATCTTCATCAGTCTCATCTTCTTCAGATTTATCATCAATGCTCGTCTAAAAGAGCCTTAGCTGTCTCAGTCTCCAAGCAATGCTCGTCTAAAAGAGCCTTAGCTGCCTCAGTCTCCAAGCAATGCTCGTCGAAAAAAATTTCAGCTGCCCCAATCTCCAAGCATTGGTGCTCATTAGCCTCATCACGAAAAGCCCGTTCTCATGGGCAGATCATCACCAAAAGCTCATTTGCATCGGCACGTCTTCATCAAAGCCTGTTTGCGCACATCTTCATCAAAGCCTGTTTGCACCGGCAAGTCTTCATCAAAGCTCGTTCCAAATGGCAGATCTTCATCCAAGCCCATTCCACACGGCAAGTCTTTATCACAGACACAAGTAAGCACAGCACAGGTATGAAAACATATCTCTACCATGTTGTCCCTGGCATTTTCTATACATCCCCCCAATAGTCACTACTCCGAACTACGATCTGACTTGATTCCCTCCTAGGGATACGTATGAATCCTTTCCCAAAAAAGGTCCAGCCATCCAACCTCATCAGCCATATCCCTTCATCTGACATATCCCCAGCAGGTCCGGCAATTTGACCACTCTGGTCTATCTTTCCCACCAGCCGCTCATTGGGCTTGGGATCCGTCTTATCGATAACCTCACTTCTTCCATAAGTGACGTTGCCGAGGGGCTCTGTAAGTATGCCAATCCAATTTGCGACCCAATAAAAGTGCCTTTTACTCAATAAAATTGCACTAGGGGGCATTTTGGTAAATTTCCGGTCCATTTCGAGACTTTCGGGAACTTTTTATAAGTTTCTTGCGAAGGAAGTACTTTTATGTATTTTTTCCATGCAAAAGGACCTACAGGGAATTATTAGTTTTGGACCTGTTGGGAATTAACTCGAAATGTTCCAGAAAAGGTTGTTGGCGCCAGAAATGGTTAAGTGGCTCGTCAAGTCGTGCGACACAACGAGCCACGAAAAGCCACAGCGGTGGGTCGTGCGACACAACTATCCCTCACCAGTAGGTTATAAATAAGACCCTCCCCCTCTCATTTATGGATCCCTTTTTTACATATTGTTACTCTGCCCAAATAGCAGCATAACACACATTGCAAAACACATACAACCCTCTCTCTCTCATACCCAACTCTCTCCTTCTCTCCTTCAATTCAATCCAACTCACACATCACCACCTAGATCCTCAATACACCATACTTCCAAGTTCAATCCGGTCCTGAAGCTGGTTTAGAAGAATTCTATACCTAACTTGGTATAGAATTTGTGGATCTACAAGGGTAATAACTCCCTCCCTCCTTCTCTCTCTTATATTTGCTCTTTGCACAATTCATATTCAATTTCTATTCACAACTTGATAATTAAGCTCCATATGCTCTAATTATCAAGTTGCAATCGCCATCTCTCTGTTTAAGTTGCATTGTTTCATATTATTTCGCGCTCATGGTTTAATTTTGTGTAATTGCGAATTGTTCATCAAGGGAGTTTGGATCTCTCTATATCCACACCCACTTATATGATTGGATGTTGATTCATGTGTTCCCTGAGTCGAATCTATGATGTAATTCAGCTTTGGTGATCTTTTGTGCATTCTGTAAGTAAACTGTGTAAAGTCTCTGCAGAGTGACACGTTGTGTCACGCGACACAACTGACCACCCTAGGTCCTGGGTTGTGCGACATAACTAGTCACCTGCAGAAGGATCATTTCAGTTGTAATCTCTGTTCGATCCTCATTGTATTTGGGATGTGACCTCCCGTAGTAAATGGTTCACAAGATGTAATTTTCCTTCGTTGATCAATAAAGCAAAGCATCAATATGCATTTCATCATATATCATGTCTCACATATTTGCACACACTTATTGAATGATTTTGGATGTTGAACATAGAAATACTCGATTACGAGGCGTGTTGGGTGAACTCTCGGTTCTTCCTAACACGTAACCTGACCCCCGAGCCCATCTTCTCTTTTTCAAAAGGTTTTCAATGTTTCCTTTAAAACGGCGTGGCGACTCTCTTTTTTCATAAAATTTTTTGTGTATCTTACATTCATTTATGACATGGTCTGCTGTCATGATTAAATCTCATGATAGTCGTGTTATTGAATTCTTTGTACCTGAGATTATCATCATCTTCCACATGGTGAAGATCGTGTTTGATATAGTCTAACACTATCTTTAATCGGATAGCAATAAGGGCTATGTTAGCACGTTTGGATTCATGTAGGGAAGAATGATAAGTCAAGACGGAATTTGTCCCTCTTATGAAGAGAGATGTTTGCTTGGGCCCCTCGATGAATGATGTTGATGAAATGTGTGGCCACACTCAAGTGATTTGATAGAGATCAAATGCATTTGGATTATCAACATATTCAGAATCGAGAAAGCATTGAACGGAATGAGTTGACATATACCATGACTCATGTTCAATTGGACATCGTGGACAAAGGGATTATGACATTGGATCTATCAAGGAATCAAGCTTTGATGTTATATTTAATTGGGTGGACATAATGATTTGCTAGAAGTCACTTATGTCTTGTGAGGTTGTTGTTTCAACTCACTACCAACATAAAATATAATTCCTAAAGGGTCACACACAAAAGAAGGAATTTGATTCGGGCTGAAGTTAAGGAATTTGATTTGAGGTGCACTATGGGTGACCGCCCACAAGTCAATTGTTGACTTGGGCGACCGCTCAGGTGGATAAGGGCGACCGCTCAAGAGCATTTCAAAAATAGTGCATGAAAGACTGTACAGGTGGGCGACCGCCCAGCCTCAGGTGGGCGACCGCACATGTGGGATTTTTGAATAAGCACAAAAGCACTGTACAAATGGGCGACCGCCCAGCCCCCGTTTCAGCAATCCGTTTTGGCTTCGAATTAGGACTTTTCTCCCTAACAGTTAGGGATATTTATAAAGTATAAATATGTCCTTTTCTCCCAGCCATAACACACAAATTTAGGGCCTTTGGAAACACAAATTCCTTGATTTTGATTGAGAATCAAAGATCAAAACACCCTAGATTCAATTCCATAATAAGCCATAGATTATTGAAAAGTGTTTCAATAATCAAGAGGATCATCTAGCAATCCAACAAGAAGGTGTTCTTGGATTCGTTCGCGTGTGGATTATTGATAGAGGGTGATAAGTTAATCACCAAGAGCTTGAAACCTTCCGTTCGTTGATTCATCACAAGGTAAAGAACAAGGAGAAGATCAAAACCTTAATCAACGGTTTTGAGATTCGTTTTGAAATTCGATTTTGAGATTCGAATTCAAAGTTAAACATAATCGCATTCAAGGTATGTAAATTCTATCTCATATAAATTTCTAATCTCTTCATGCTAGACAGATCTTAGGGCTAGGATTTTGATGTTATTTGTAAATCTTCCATTGCGTTTGTAACCTCAAAACCCAACAAGGCCTTGCCCTTAAAGCCGATGGGGGGAGTTGAGGCCTCTACTGAAGAGACCAAGGAGGGCCAGTCAATCCAGGTCGGGAAGGGGCAGACCCCCCATGCACCCAATGTCCAAGCCAAGGAGTCACTTATGCAGACCGACCAAACTGAAGCTGATGAGACATATGCTGGGGATAAAGCTCCAACCCCAAAGAGGCCGAGGACTGAAGCCGACGTGGAAGGCTCCTCGGAAAGACCTTGTATTGAATCTTCCTCCACCTCCCTTACTGCTCGGCATATAAAACTTATGCTGAAGCCGAGCAGTTCGTGAGTGATGCTCGACAAGCCCTCCCTCTTAGGGGCCTTGATCTGACTGCCCGTAAGGGTCCCCACCTGAGGGTAGGTCGGGTTGTTCTTCATCGTTCTTCTGATGAGGAGTACTTGGAGCAGATGATCGCGGCCAAGCCGGCCATGGATCATTTGGTGAACAGGAAGGGTCTCCTTTTGAGCGAGGTAACCTTGTCAACTTTCTTTATTCTTTGCTCGGTCTTTCATATTTGTACTTTTTCTAACATTTTTCTTTTCTTACGTGTAGTTTGCTTCTATCACGGTCTATGAGGCCATCAAATTTAAGGCTATAGAGGTCCACGGCCAGAAACTTGAAAAGCAGGCCGAGAAGGACAAGGCCGATTTGAAAAAAGCCATGGAGCTGATGAAGAGCCTCCGTGTTGATGCCTTTAAAGAGACCAAGGCTAAAGCCGAGGAAGAGGAAAGGGTTGCCAAAGAGGCACTAACCCGTGCTGATGATGCGGTCAAGCTAATGAAGGCCGAGCTGGAGAAGGAAAGAGTTGAGGCTGCTGAGACTATGAAAAAGGCGGAGGAAGCTGCTGCTGCCCGGCTGAAAGAGATGGAGCCAATCATCCCATCTAGGGAGGCACGTGTCATTGCTCGTTTTAAGGCCAGTTCGGCTTTTAAATAGGCAATGGCTGAGAAGATGACCACAATGTACACAGATGAGTACTTACATTTGGCCAGGAGGGCCATGGCCGATACGTCTCTCAACCTCGACCTAGAGGTGCTTGCCCGACTTATATGCCAGGATCCATATGATGAGGCTGCTTGGTCTCTTTACTACCTTGTCTCCTTTTCTGACAACTCCCTAAAGGTGATTGCCGCCCTCGATGCTCGGACTGACCGTCCTACTTGGGTTCCTCCTCCCCTTGATCCACAAAATATTAATGCCCTAATTGAAAGGATCGAGGATGAGGTCCTAAGCTCTGACGAGGAGGCTAATGCCGAGGGAGCTAATGAAGCCGCTGTTGAGCCGAACGAGGGAGCTCAAACTGAAGCCCAAATTGATCAAACCATCATTCCTCCTCTTGAACAAGTCATCATTTCAGATGCTACTGCTGACCAAGAAGACCTCTTTAGGCCTTTTGATTAATTTTTCATTCTGATGTAATAGAGTAGGGCTTTTATGTACTTCAACTTTCCATATTAATACAATGCCTTTTCTCAATTCCATGTCATCTTCGTTTGTTTCTTTGATATGAACTGCTTGTTTGACTTGAATGCTTGGAATATATGTTGTATGATTTTCTAAGTATCAAATCATATTTTGGGAAGCGGAGGAAGGTTCCCCAGCATGACGTTGAGTTACCCTTCTTTTTATCTCTTTAAACCGAGGAAGGTGACTCATACATAGGTCTTGGATGATTTTTACAAGTTGGGTCATTAGGCCGAGGAAGGTTCCTCGGCATGACACTTGAATTGTTCTTCTTTTATCTCTCCATGCCAAGGAAGATGACTAGTACATAGGTCTTAGATGATTTTTGCAAGTTGGGTCATTAGGCCGAGGAAGATTCCTCGGCATGACTCTTGAATTATTCTTCTTTTATCTCTCTATGCCGAGGAAGATGACTCGTTCATAGGTCTTAGATGATTTTTGCAAGTTGGGTCATTAGTCCGAGGAAGGTTCCTCGGCATGACTCTTGAATTATTCTTTTTTTTTATCTCTCTATCCCGAGGAAGATGACTCGTACATAGGTCTTGGATGATTTTTGCAAGTTGGGTCATTAGGCCGAGGAAGGTTCCTCGACATGACTCTTGAATTATTCTTCTTTTATCTCTCTATGCCGTGGAAGATGACTCGTACATAGGTCTTAGATGATATTTGCAAGTTGGGTCATTAGGCCGAGGAAGGTTCCTCGGCATGACTCTTGAATTATTCTTCTTTTATCTCTCTATGCTGAGGAAGATGACTTGTACATAGGTCTTAGATGATTTTGTAGGATTTCTCCTTGTGATGCCGAGGAGGCTGTTCCTCATTTTCCAGTGTCTGCCTTGCTAGTCACTTGTGTTTGAAGAAAAGCTGAATTTCATTAACTGAAATTCATCAAACTGCAATCCTATCTTACTTGAAAAGGGAAAGACTAACAAAGACTAACCTATTACATAAAAAATAAATTAAAGCTAATGATAATATCTCCTTAGGTTATCAGAATGCCACGGATGTTTAAGCTCTTGACCATCTGTAGTCTTCATTTTGTAGGTCCCTTCTCTGATGACTTGAGTGATGATGTAGGGACCTTCCCAGTTTGGGGAGAGCTTGTTTTGTACAACCTTTCTGCCAGTTGCTTTAATTTTTCTAAGTACCCAATCGCTCACTTGGAATACTCTCTTATTAACCCTTTTGTCATGATAAGCTTTGGTCCTTTGCTTGTAGTTCACCATCCTTATTTGAGCAGCTAGTCTCCTTTTATCTACTAGGTCCAGGTCTAGAAGTCTATTGACCTTGTTGACTTGCTCATCATAGTTGAAATTTCTATTTATAGGGATAACCATTTCAGTTGGTGCCATAGCCTCAGAACCGAAGGTCAGTGCGAATGGGATTTCCCCGGTTGGCCCCAAGGTGGTTGTGCGAACTGCCCATAAGGCTAAAGGAAGTTCTTCCAACAATCTACTATCACTTCCCTCAAGGTTTTTAGTTAGGTCTGTTAAGACCAGCTTGTTGGCTGCTTCTGCTTGCCCTTTGCATTGTGGTCTGCTCACAGATAACTTGATGTGTCGGACTCCAAGTCTGTTTAGCTCTGTCGTGAATGCCTTAGAGAACTGAAGATCGTGATCTAAAATGATTGTGTGTGGGACCCAAAGCGACACCAGATGAAGTCGTGGATAAAATTGATTGCGTTCTCCTCTGTTATTTTGGCTAAGACCTTTGCTTCAATCCATTTGGAGAAGTAGTAAACTGCCACGATCACATACTTGCAATTACCTCGGGCAGGGGGGGGAGGGTCCGATGATGTCGATTCCTCACATGTCAAATGCCCACGTAGGTATTATGAGTGTCTGCTCGACTACTGATGGGAGTCTAGGAATGTCAGAATATCTCTGGCACTTGTCGCACTTTCTTACGTAGGCTTGCGCGTCCTCTCTCAGGTTTGGCCAATAGTAACCTAGCGTGATGATTTTATCATCTAAGGTTCTGGCCCCCGGGTGACCACCGCGAATACGTTCATGGACTTCAGCTAAGAGATTTTCTGTTTCCTTAGGATAGACACACCTCAACATGGGCTTTGTAAATGATCTTCTGTATAGAATTCCGTTTATCACTATGAACCTTGCTGATTTCTTCTTAACGAGCCTGGCATGTGCCTCATCTTCCGGGAGTTGGTTCTTGTCAATGAAGTTCCTGTAGTCATCTATCCAATATCTCTCCTCGTCATCTAGGAGCATTACTTGTAGTCTCTCGTAGGCAGGTTTCAGCAAAGACTACGAGTGGGTTAGCATTAGGATCTGTCACATCAATAGTTGCTAATTTAGATAGAATATCTGCCACTTGATTGTCTCCTATCTGACTTATTTAAAAAACTCCAGTTTTTTTGTCATGTCTAGGATCGGGTCTTTATACTTTGTAATTACAGGATGTTACGAGCTATACTCTCCTTTTATCTTCTTGACTACTAGCTGGGAGTCACAGAAAGCAGCAACTTTGGTTGCTCCATAGAAGGAAGCCAACTCAATGCCAAATATCAGAGCCTCGTACTCCGCTTGATTGTTGGAAGCAGGGAACTTGAATCTGATTATATCTTGGATGGTGTGTTCCCCATTAGGACTTGCTAGCACAATTCCAGCTTCGCTTCTCTCCTTAGTGGCTGAGCCATCTGTGTATAAGACCCAACAGTTGGATGGGAGCTCGATGGTTGATTCTTCCCTCGCAGGTTTTTTGAGCTTACGGGAGGTGGGTCGTGCTCGCCTATGAAGGTGGTTTCAACCATGAAATCGACCAGAGGCTGTGCTAGAAGTGTCTTCCTAGGTTGGTATGTAATGTCAAACTCAGTGATTTCAATGGACCAATTAAGGAGACGTCCTGACAGTGGCGGATCCAGGAATTCTTATTAGTGGGTGCCGAAATTTTACCGTCAAACTTCAGTCTATGAATTTCAATATGAAAAAGCATTTACTTGCCAAAATTTTATAACAAGGATATAATAGCACTTGCAAAGCACTTACCTGGGCCTAAAGTGTTGGAAACCATATAGCCATTCTTTGAAATAGACATGGAGTGCACTCGACAGCTCCTTTTTCCAGATATCTTCAAGCTATGTTTCTCTCAAAACTTGTTTCCCGTCTGCTAAATTCTTGTGCTGGAATTAATAAAAACAAGAATAAATAACTGTCAAAACACAACCCTACGGAGAGAAAAAACACTAATGTTAATGAACAAGAAACACAAATATCTTGCACTTACATTTCTCTGCTGTGATTCCATATAGACATCTGGTAAAGGAAATGGATTATCTTTGGTAGAACCAGGTGATTCACCTTCAATCCAGTTCGGAATCTGTGCAAGAACATCATAGTATCTACTAAATTCTGTCATAAAAATGTATCTAGCTAAAAGTAAAGCCATCAGAGCATGTAACTTTACATAATATAAGATAAAAACATACCAAAAAGTTATTAAACTGTTGACACTAGCTTCCATTTGGTGGCATAGTCAGAAAGTATCAAACAAAAGTATAATTTTTATACATCAGCACCAAATAATAAACCCATGTACTGAGTTTAATTTTGAACAAAAGAGGTTCTTTTATGGGGTGAACTCACACATATAGGATACACAAAAGTATGAGAAGCACCCCTACAACTACTTACAAAAGGGCACCAATGTTGCAATCATATATGCAAGGTGCTTAAGCTAATTTCCAACACTAACGCGGAGGTTTTCGAAAATTGATATTGAAAGATTTGAAGATTGATATTGAAAATTGATATTGAAAATCTGTAATAAAAATCATTCTTAAATCACATTATACTTTCTAAAACAACAAGAAGAAATTGATATTGAAGATTTGAAGTTAGAACTTAGAAATATGAAATACCTTCAAAGGTTCTTGAAGAATCAATCGGACAAGTCGATTGTCGAAGTAGAGAGAGAAAAGAACGCGGGCTAACAGACTGGAGAGCCCGCCGCGAGGCCGCGAGGGAGAAGAAGGCTATCGAGCGACCGACGACGAGCGTGCTTCCCCGCGAAATCGTCGCTGCTCCTTTTCCCGGTCTCTGTGGCTGAGCGTTGTTGTTGATTGATTTATTTGAACTTTTATTTCTTTTGTTTTAATCAGATTTACTTTATCACTTACATAAAAAAAAAAATTAAAAAAATAAATAAATAACTCAGTGGGGCCCACCGTACCCTCTGGTTACTTAGTGCCACCGCCCCTGCGTCCTGAGCTATCCAACTTATGCAAGATTTTCCTCAAAGGCGCATTATTATACACAGTGATGGGGTGTGCAGAAAAGTATGCTCGTAGTTTTCGTGTCGCTATGACTAGGGCGTATGATATCTTTTCTACATTGAAGTATATGCTCTCCACGTCGGATAATGCCTTGGTGACATAGTAGATAGGTCTCTATGTGGTTCCTTCATTTCAGACTAGTACCGCAGCTATTGCGTTGTCCGGGGCTGCTAGGAAGATATATAGCATCTCTCCAGTAATCGGGTTGCTCAACAAAGGAGGGGATCCCAAGTACTCCTTCAACTATTTTAATGATTCTGAGCACTCAAATGTCCAGGAGAAGTTCTTGGCCCCCTTTAAGACTTTGAAGAAAGACAACGATTTTTTAGCAGACTTTGCGATAAATCTCCCAAGTGCATCCATCCTTCCATTCAGTCTTTGAACCTCCTTGATGTTAGTAGGCTCATCCATGTCAATCAAGGCTTTGATTTTTTTTGGATTTGCCTCAATGCCTCTTTGTGATACCATAAAACCGAGGAATTTTTCGGCAGTCACCCCGAACACGCACTTACTTGGATTTAATTTCATGTTGTTGGCTCATAGGTTGTTGAAAGTTTCCTCCAAATCTGGGGCGTGACTGCCATTCTTAGTTTTGATGACCATGTCGTCTATATAGGCTTCCATGTTACAACCTATCTGTTTCCCAAAGACTTTATTGACCATGCGCTGGTAGGTTGTGCTTGCATTCTTGAGCCCAAAGGGCATCATAGTATAACAATAAATCCCTCTGGCTTCCTGGAAGGACGTTTTTTCAATATCTTCCTTAGCCATTTTTATTTGGTGATAACCAGAATAGGCATCTAGGAAGCTGAGTGTTTTATGTCTTGCGATGGAATCTACCAGCTTGTCAATTATGGGGAGAGGGTAACTGTCTTTCGGGCAGGTTTTGTTGAAATCTGTGAAATCCACGCACATTTGCCACTTCCCGTTATGTTTCTTGACCATCACAACGTTGGCCAACCAAACAGGGTATGTTGCTTCCCTGATAATTCCAGCACTTAGCAGTTTTTGCACCTCTTCTTTGATAGAATCTTCCTTATCATTTGCAAAAAATCTCCTTATCTGCTTGATAGCTCTAGCAGACGGATCAAATTCCAACCTGTGGAGAGCTATCTCTTCCTTGATTCCCCTCATATCCTTGACTTTCCAGGAGAAGATATCAAGATTATTTCTTAGGTATGTGATGATTTCCTCCTTTTCTTCAGGGGAGAGCTGACCCCCAATTTTTATTTTTTGTCCTGGATAGTCGATATTGAGTATGATTTCTTCTAGGTCATCTACAGGGTTCCATTTTTGGACCGTCTCGGAACTGTAGAGTCTCAATGATTATTTCTCTAAGTCCTCTACCTTCCTCGCCATTAATGTCTAGCTCTTCCATGTCCACAGGTTCGTCTACATATGGGAGCTCTCCTTGTCTCAAGTCAGTGTTGGCCCCCGAGTTTTGGCTGCTGACGAGATGAGGGGCTACATCTGGGACAGGCAGAACCGTGTCATTATTTTCATCTATCTCTAGGATCATGTGATCCTCATCTTCTGCTTCAAAAATCAGTTTGAGTCTGGAACTAGTACTGGTAGTCTTCACAGACTTAGAGATTTTCATGTTTTCTTCCGGGGTGTTCATCTCCACCTTCCTGGATATTTTTCTACTCCTTATTACATGTTCCAAGAAGTCTTTGGGGGTCGCCCCCTGTGAGTACCCCGATCAGAACTCAAGTTTTGGATTCAATTTAATTAAATTTGGGCTTACACTAATTGCTAAGAAGCAATTAGAGTCCAAAATCCCAAAGACCAATCCATTGGGCACGCCACCACTCGGCCCATTATGGCCAAAAGATGTACGCCGTCGTCCGACAAGGGACACTAAGGCGGTTTAACGCACTATGTCGTGCGACATAAGAAGCCCTGCGGCCATCAATCCATTGGGCTGCCGCGACCGCTCGGCCCATTATGGCCAAAAGATGTACGCTGTCGTCCGACAAGGGACACTAAGGCGGTTTAACTTCCTATGTCGTGCGACATAAGAAGCCCCATCAGGATGCCTATAAATAGAAGGCATGGCTGATCATTTTGGGAAGGAGGCAAGGAAGAGAGCCAAAGTGAGGATAAAATTCTGAGAGCAATATCAGTAAAATAGGGGGAAACTCTTGCCAAATAGAGTCTCTCTCTCTCTCTCTCATACACACACACTCACCTCCCTCCTCACACACACACACTTCAAGGTCAAGACTCCAAGAAGCTTCCTTTGTTGGTGATTGAAGGGGTAGGCACCATACTATTGGTGATTCTACCTTGTGGACTACAATAGGTAGCCACTAAACCTTTCTCCCTCTTTTAATAAAGTCTTTAAATATACCTTGCATGCATACTTGCTCTCATACCATGTAGAAATTGGGATTTTGCATGATAAAGGTGGTGGAGGAGTGAATCTTCAATATTCACTTCTCCCCACCTTAGATCTGTACATTTGGTCATCTTAGGACCAATAAAGATTCAATATTTATGCATTAGCTTCGAGTTAGGAGGTGATGGCTACTTCAAAGTGGCCAAAAACATGTGATTTATCACATTTGGCCACTAAAGCCATGTGATCCTCCCATAATACTCATATATTAGTGTTATATTACTGCTTATAGTAGTTAAACATGCTTGGTTTGCCTTGAGGAACAAAGGGGAAACAAACAGACTGAAGGGCACAGAAATGGCCTATCTATGTCGTGCGACATGGGACTCCATGGAGATCCTGTGTCATACGATATAGAGATCCCAGAAGGCTGTAAAGCCATTCTTGGACTTCAGATCTGTCCAGTTTATTCCCTCTACAACTCAGGGATTTCCTAAGCATTTTAGTGGCTCAAAAGCCACTATTTGAGTGCCTATAATCCATTTGGGTGCGATTTATTGGAGGCGGATTGTCACATGACATGGACAACTTTGGATGCTCCATGTCGCATGACATCCGTATCATTCAAAGTCTATCGTGACTTTATTCACTCCTGTCAATCCCAAACTGAGTTTTAGACCTTCAAATAGTGTCTTTACTGAGTTGAATAAATGTCACTTCATTTACAGAAACTGCTTGGTCTTTGTAAGAAGACAATCTGACCAAGAGACATCATGTCGTGCGACAACCTCTGCCTAGGAGGTCCTGTGTCGGACGACATGGGAAGTCTCTGGGCAGACTGTCTTACCTTCTGCCTTGTTAAGATAATCATAATATGTAAAAGGGTGTGGCCCCCTCTTATGGCTCACAAGTTGTACTCAGCTTCCATTTTATCAATGAAAATGTCAAAATTGCATTTTTCACACATCGACACATATTGCACACACACTTTGAATGTCCAAAAATTGTCCAATGTTGATTGAAAGTCTCGAAAGAGGCGTGTTGGGTGAACTCTCTAGTTCTTCCCAAACACGTAACTGCACTCCGGACTCAAAATCTCTTAAAATAGGTTTTTCAATGTTTTCCTCTAAAAACGGCGTGGCGACTCCCAAAACCGAAGTTTTCAAAAACATGTCGTATCATTTTCAATACAAAAGAAACTCTTTTCAGAAAAAGGGGGGAAATGATATAACGATGATTTTAAATTTTTCGGGCGAGCGTTCATTCACCCTCACGCATCCAACTCCAGCACGAGTAGGGAATTTAACTCGTTGGTCAGGGAGGGGGCGACCAACCCAAGTTTTCCTTGACTTGGAATGCCTAGGATGGCATGGTAGTCGCTTGCCGAGTCCATGACCACGAATGTAACTTTGGCCTCTGCTCAGAAGGGATGATCTCCCAATTCCAGTAATAAATCGACAGTCCCCATGGCGCTGACTTTGTGGTTTGTAAAGCCTTCTAGTCTTCCAGAGTATGGTTCTGGCATGCTATCTTTCAGAATCATTTTATTGAAGGTTGAATAGTACAGAATATCTCGGGAGGCCCCCGATTCAATGAGGAGTCTTTCAAACTCACAGTTGTCAATCCTTCTCTTGATCACCACGGGTTTCTCGCAAGGCGCGCGACTTTTGGCTAGTTCATTAGGAGAGAAGCTCATGACTTCCTCTTCCTTGTGAATCCAGGCGGGGAGATAGACTTTGCTTAGCTCATGGATTTGGTCTTTCAATTTTTTATTGGAGACAATCTCCTCCCTTATCACATGAAGCTTAGATCTAGGAGGTCTGTCCTCTCTTTCATCTTCCTTATAATCATCATCGTCGTCATCCTTTCTCTTTCGCTTGTTATCTTTTTTCATAACGTAGCGGTCTAGTTTTCCCTCGTCTACCCATCTTTGGATTATTCTCTTGAGGGAGATGCAATTCTCCGTGTCATGTCCGTGGTCCTTGTGGAAGGCACAATATTTGGAGCTGTCCCGAGTGTATTTTGATTTATCATTGAGGGGACGAGGATTTGGTAGGTTCACCAACTGCATGATTTCTGTGATAGGTTTTGTGAGGGGAGTAAAAACCTTGGCTTTTTTGGTGGCCCGAGTTCTATTTTTTCCTTTATAGCCGTTTCCACTAGAGGCCTGATGGGTTCCCATTGCCTCTGGCTCTGGCTTATCTGACCTCTTCTTACTTTTTTCCTCTGCCATGGCTATGGCATAGGCCACGTTATACAAATCGGATTTGGACTTGGGCTCTCTGGCGAAAAGCTCATAAATTAATTGTCCAGATCTCAATCCGAAGTAAAAGCAAACGATCACCTCCCTGTCTATCAGGCTTTCCTCTACTTGGTCTGCCATAGCTCTGAATCTGTTGTAATAACTCAGAGTAGTTTCATTTTTCCCTTGATCGATGTTAGCAAGATCAGTCAACCTCTTCTTTCTCTTCCCAGCTGTGGTGAAGTGGTCCAGGAACCTCCTCCTCATGATTTTCCAGCTGTCAAAGCTTCCCTTCTTTTGTTCACGGAACCAGGACAAAGCTGCTCCGAAAATGGTATTAGCAAAAGCTTTGCAGAGTATGTCATCTGCTTTAGTGAGGAGGGTTATGGTGGATTCAAAACTTTGCATATGGTCTCGTGCATCGGTGGTTCGAGCATATTTATCAAAACTTGGGATTTTAAGAGCAGGGTTGGGCGGTAGATCATTAATACGCTAGGAGAAAGGACGGGTGGCACTGGTACCATCATCATCCACCACTTTTTTCTCCATTTCCATCTCATCCAGCCTCTTTTTCAAGAGGAGTACTTTTGAAACGAGAATTGAATTTCCGATCCCCGAGCTATAATGGGAGCTTCGATGGGACCTTTTTTCCTTTTGTGCCCATTCACCCTGCTATTCTCTTCGGGATCCTGATGGTTATCTCCATGACCAGATGGTGCTCTGTCCCTCCTAGGTGCCACTTCGGGATGCGGATGTGATCTGTGACGAGGAGGGCTTCTCGGTCGAGGAGGGCTCTTATGACGAGGAGGCCTCCTAGGCCGAAGAGCAGTGTTACGACGAGGAGGAGTTTTACGCCTGCATGACCGAGCCTTCCTCTCAAGCCAGCAGAATTAACCTCCTGTTCATTTTGAAGGTTCAAGTGACTTCTCAAGTCTATCACTTTGTTTCTCGTGTTTCTGTTACCGTGTGCCTTATGATGAGGAGGGCCATCTTGGGGGGTTTTGTCTGGATCTACCAGACATGTCATGGCGAGGGGGATTTTGGCCACGAGGAAGATTTTATTTATTTCCATGACTACCACGCATGTCTACCTGACTTTGCCCTCCAAGGGAATTTCCAATCCTCGTAGGCCTCATGAATTCAGCCAGCGAGTGTTCAGGATCTAACTGTAACATGGCATTTTGTGTTTCATAAATGCGTTGTAATGTTTCCATCTGTTGGTGAAATAGAGTTCTGCAATCAACTTGTTGGGTAGAAACCCCAGCTCCTCCCTGAGCAGCATTCCTCGTCGTCTGGCTGCCGACAGGCCTTCCTCGGCGCCAACGACGAGGAGGGTTTGTCATGACTACCTCGATTATGGGCTGCCCCTGGAACGCATGTCACGACCCTAATTCTCGATTTTATTTTGAGTCATATTAATCTTATATGGTAGTGCAATTCATATTATTAGGTTGCATTTTAATTGTAGAAAGTATGTGCTAATTAGTAGTTTATGAGTTATATGATATATATAAGATATGAAAAATTAAAATCATTATTTAATGCTTTAATGAGAATTTAGGAGTAGGTAGTAACTTTTAAATAAATAGTAAATTATATTAATGTCCAAGGTGCTTGAGTGTAAATAGTGTATTGTAAAGGTTTTATTAGTTGGGAGTAATTGATGAAGGAAGGAGGTTAAGTGCAAAGTTGTTGACTATCCATGGAAAGAGAGAAATAACTTATTCATTCTATCAAATTCCAAGTTTCTTCAAGCTCATCCATGGTCTTTAACCAAACCCTAACCAATTTCACATTATAATCTCCCTAAAATCCTAGAAAAATCCAAACGGCGATCCGTTTGCTTCGGGGTGTTCGTGAGGAGAAGGAGCACAGTTTTATCCGATTAATGTTCAGAAATTGTGATATTAATTTTCATGTAAGTTGTTATATTCTTTAGAAATTATGTTTAACACTACAAGAAAAGTTACTTTTTGAGATGGCCGAAAGCTATCGCATAATGGCTATAAGCCGTCGCATATTCTTTATGTGATTGCAAAATCCATCAAAATGGCCGTCGCCTTAGGCCTTGTCGCTAAAGGTATATGCGACAGCCGCTGCCATCGCGTAATGTGTAATACCTTATGCGATGGCTAATCCAATCTTATAATATAAATATTATTTTCAATAAAAATATTATTTTAAAAATAAAATGCCATCGCATAATGTCTTCAACAAAGATGGTTTTAACCATCGCATATTCCCTTCAACAAAGATGAATTTAACCGTCGCATATAGTTGTCCAATTAGATGGACTTCACCATCGCATATAATCGTCAAATTAGATGGACTTCACCGTCGCATAAAGCCTGATTATGTGATTGCAATTGCAATCGTATATTTTACATTTTATACGATGGCAACCGCCATCACATATTTTGCCAAAAATCTTTGAGATGTTCTTTAGAGATGGCACTAGCCATCACATAAACATTTCCCGAAATTTATAGAATTCCCAAAATTTATATAAATTTTATTTTTGTAATTGCTACTTTTTTCATAAAAACTAAAAATAAATAAAATACTCATATGCATAAATACAAGTTTTATATAAACTTGTAACCAACAGCCATTGTCCAAAATATATACCAAGTACCAAAACTTGCTAACCAACCACCATTCTTTGTCCAGGTTTCAAAAAACAAAAACTACTTTCTTTGTCCTATATAATAATAGGCTAGTAGTCACATGGCGATCTAAAACAAAATATTCTCTAAAAACATATCAACTAGATAATGTCATCAGCCTCACCATTACCATCATCGTCATTGAAAGGAGATGCATTTGTTGGGATATTTGATGCCCCGTCGGAACTAGGTGTAGCACAACTAATGTCACTGAACAAAGGAGGAGGAGGAGCGAGCATCCCACTTCTTTCTGCCAAAGCAGCCCAGATTGGTGCCATAGTTGTCAGATAGGCTTTTGTTTCAGAAAATTCTTTTGATTGTTGAGCGAATGCTTTTGATTGTTGAGCCAGTTGTAATGTCTTTAACTCAAGATCCTTTTTCATTTTGTTCATTTCCTCAGATGCATTTTGTGAAGCAGCAAATGCCGCATAATCAATCGATGAAGCGCTAATGGGACGCTTGCTCCACTTCTCCCCTGGACATCCAAATAATCTTCCTTTTCTTGCACCACCGGCTACCACCTCCCATATCTTACATCCTGGGTCAGAAACAGCATCACATCCTTGGCACAAAACAGCATTGATTTGGGTTGTAGGTTCCAGGCCATTAACTTCACGTAATTTGGTTGCATAAGCCTCCTGTAAAAATTTAATTCAAAGTACTATCAGCAATGTTAATTTATAACAAGTCTATTTACAATATTATAATAATACAATAATACAACTAGGGGATGTTAAAAAAAAACATTGATATCGCAATACAAACTGGAACAACCAACTGATAAATAAGTATATAAACAAAGCCATACAGACTGTGTGGGATGTAACACCACCACGCCAAACCATTGATATCGCAATACAAACTGGAACAACCAACTGGAACAACCAACTGATAAATAAGTATACAAGGAAGCTAGGAACAAAAAGAATTCTTGTAAAACTGATCTGGATCTAACACCACCACGCCAAACCAATTTTTATAGACAACTCTTCTAGTCATTTGATTTCAGTAATAGTGAAGAGCCAAAACTTAAACATCAATTTTATTGAATGTAAAAAAAAAGATCTGGAAGGAAAACTAGGACACTGATAGGCATGAAAGAGAGGGTATAGGCAGGCATCCTGATCTATTGTTGCATTATCTTGAGCAAAACTGTAAATCTCATCTGAATATAAAATGAATAATAAGAGAACTTACTATAAGTGGATCACAGATTTCTGCATGTTTTGAAGAAGCCACTTTATATGAACTATATCCATCATTCCACACTCCATGCTTCTATTTTCAATGTCAGAACGGATGGATAATTGATTGAATTGTATGTATAGACATATTATACAGTTCAGACATCTAACTTTGTCAACATTTTGAGATACTAGTTTCTCCTGTTCAAGTTTTCAGTTTTCTATGTTCCTCCTGCAAGCAATGCAAAGGATTTTTTAATTCTTTTTTTATTAGTTTCTTTGTATTGTTTTAAAATAATATAGATTATAAATGATAAAGCTTGGAATTATTTGGCAGTTGTTTGTAGCCTTGCAGGTGAGGTCAAGGCCTGGTCAGGACACCATGTAATAGTACTACAAGATTTATGACTAGTGAAAGGCCTCCCATTACATCATCGAGAGCACCCTTGAATTTTCCATGTTATGTGCAGCAGCTGAGGGACTGATATGCATAACTAACATTCTAACACAAACCTTATAAATCTCCATAAAGCATAAGAGCATAACACATATCATCATGGCAATTTACTAAACCATTGTCAAAATAGCAATAATAGAGAGTATTTAAATAATTTCATGATACGTACCTCAAGTTTTTCAGCATCTTCACTAACCCAAACATTTTCATTATTGTCTTGGTTATTTTTCTTTCTAATGTGGGTTTCTGTAAACCTTTCAATTTGAGTCGGAGGACGACCCAAGCTCTCAGCCTGTACATTACACACGTTACCGTCTTAGTAAATAGAAAAAATAATAGATACTTAACAAATGATTAACAAATAAGAGAGTAACCCTGTTTTACTTTACCAGTTTCAATTCTACTTCCTCATATGGAATCCTTCCTGATGTGTGAGGTATACTTTTTAATGAAGATCGATTTTGCTTCCGCAATTCACTTGATTGATGAAAGGCTTCACTCATCCAGTAATCACATAATTCCTGCCATATTTTAAGGCTTGTCCATTCCGGATTGTGGTTCCTCGCAGCAGGTATTGATCCGTATGCCTTCAGTGCCTCTCTCTTCCATCCATGGAGGTACTTAGGATAATTTCTAGCACATATATATTCCCACACTATACGTCCTCTTGCTTCCTCTTTGGGTGAAGCAAACCTAAAGTACCTCTGCGAAGACATAAAATAGATTGTGGTTACCGCATTGAAATGACATGCATATTCAAGCCAAGTAATGTAAATTTATATTTAATCAAGAAAAATATGAATGAAATAACATGTTACCAAAAAAATCTATCCAGAGATCACTGAGATCTTCACTCCAATGGCTCCATTTTGTTCTGAGTTTATCGCCTTTATCGAAATGTCTTCTGAAGATTGGGTTAAGCTTTGAAGTGGCCTTTGCAGGTAGTAATCTAATGAAAAGAGTTCCATGCATGCATGATATATGATATATAAATAAAAAAACAAATTGAACTTATAAACCACTTAACAAGGCACAATATTTGGATGAAACTTACGTGTGTCTGAGTACAGTAACTAGAATCTTCAACTGGCCAGATTTGGGCCCCTTCACGCCCACGGTTAAACCACGTGTATTCTTCGGTTGATCATTAGCATGATTTACATCTTCTAGGACATCTTCCACCAGAGGTACATGAACGCGGGGAGCAGCAAGAACACGGGAAGCAGCAGGAACATGAGGAGCAGCAGGTGCACGAGGTGCAGTAGGAACATGAGGTGCAGCAGGAACACGGGAAGCAGTAGGTGCATGAGGTGCAACAGGAACACGGGAAGCAGCAGGTGCACGAGGTGCAGCAGGAACATGAGGAGCAATAGAGGCCGAAACAACATGTGGAGCATTCAAAGAGTTAAGTAATTGCTGAGCGGATGTGTTTAGGGGACCACCCCCACCAGCAGTTGAACGCGAAACAGTGGCAGCAGGGATGTGAGAATTAGCCGGAGATGATAGAGGTTTCCGATTAGATGTATTCATGGAACCACCCCTACCAGAAGTTGAACGTACACCACCTTTACCTCTAGCCATACCTGAAAATGAAGAGAGAACACAATAACAGTTATAAAAAACTCAAGAAAACACACACACACACACACAGCAACAGAAGAGCTTCAGTTCACTTTCCTCAATTATTCATGCATTAAGAGTGAATTTTTTTTTTTTAAAAAAAGAAATATAAGTATGATACTAACCATATGACTAAAATAGCATGATGGGGAAAATAAGCACAACGGTAGGGAAATCTATTTGTCACATCGGCAGAAGGTTTCAGGCTACATGTCGGACACATGAAAGCAAGATGGTTTGCGTTTATGGATATGTTTTGATCAAATTGGTGCTGCAGTGGTAGGGGACGCCATAATAATTCTCTTTTCTAATGATATTGTTGACCATTCAGTCCACTCAAAATGAGTAGGGAGAGAGTATTTGCATCCATAGAATGGCTATGCTGCTTCTTAATGCATTACAAAAGTTCTTGACATTAGTGGAAGATTGTATTTCCTTTCCATGGATCATATATCTACCCATCCACATATAACCATAAGGTATATGGAGAGAAGACAAGATAATCCTACTTGTTAATCATATTCTGATTAATTATTCTGTTTTAAGATTCTGTAAAGCTCTAAGCCTGGTTAGAAATTGCTTCAAAAAAGGACAAGCGAGTCTCTCTCCTACAGACCTACCCTAGACAAAAAGTAAATGGAAATTGGTAGCATTTCATCCAATAGATTAACGTCAGAGAAACCAGAAAGAAGAAGTTTCCTTTAGAAAACATAAAGAGATCGAATGGGATTATTATTTATCTGGTAAAAGATCACATAGTAGTCTGATTGAGTCACATCTCAACATTCAGCTGAGCCCGGGTAGTCAAAGCATTACAGTGTATACAAGTCGAAAAGACGGCAGAAAAATGAACAAGAGTTGGTACATGCGAGTCACTCAATATGGTATTTCAGTATCTCAAATACAAAAACTCAAGTAGCATGAGTAGACAAATCCCAATTCAAAGAACAGGAAGGAAAATGATCATGCATAACCCAATCTAAATATTAATAATACTAGTAGACAAATCCCAATTCAAAGAACAGATTGAATATCCAGTAGCATTCTCATATTTTGAAGTGATTGATGAAGGCGAAAAGGCAACTAGAATCGTCATGCCTTGGTGTGGTCTCGTGTGCTGATATTCTTAGCACACTTGGGTTTGGGAGATGAGAGATGAAGCTGTAATAGAGGGGTTTATATAGACAGTATGTGCATCGACATAGGTTTATATATACTCACAAGTAATTTGTAAGCTGAGAAAGCAGTTGGGCAATAAGCATAACTCTAGCCTAATAAAAGATACTAACCATATGACTTATCTAGTCTCTATAGAATTAGAAACTTCAGTAGCCTTCAAGCAAAAACAGTGAACATATGACTCTGCAACTTTTGTCCAAAGATTTTACATTAAGCACGCTATGTATTGACATGATCTGTATTATATTACAGAGTGATGGTCAGAGTTGGGGAGTGCCAACAAGAAGAAGAGACAGTAGAATCTCTCGAGCATCTGTAATGACTCGTGTTACTATAAATTTTTATCTCAACCCCGATAAAATATAACACACGTCTTATATAAATCATGTTACTGTAAAAGTCAAACTTCTATGCAATGAGTAGACAAAATCTTTTGTAATTGGAAAACTAATGCGGCGATAAATAAAATAACAAAAAAGACCAACAACCAGTCATGAAATGAAGCGTTGAAGGCCCATGCTGTCCTAACAGCTATAGAAAGCAGCATTGATAAATATTAAACGTGAACAACTTAACAAAAATAGACAGCAACATTGATAAATATTAAACGTGAACAACGTAAAAAAAATTTAGACAAACAGGAAAACCAGAAACATCACAGCAACAAAAACCCTGCACTCAAGATGCTCAAAGATGAAATACCTTCTGGACTTCTTCTTTCAGAATTAGCGGGAGTCAGAAGCAATGCGAAACCTTCCACAAACTTAACTGCCAATATTTTTGGGCCAATAGAACCACCCTACAATTATGTAAAGTTAGAATTTCATTAGCTGTGAATTTCAAATTTCAAATTTCAAATTTCAAAAAGACTTGGTGAAGACAGACACAATGATTCATAAGTTTAGTAAGGACTCTACTGACAGTGTTCACTTGGATTAACAACTAACTTAGGCAAGTATAGACTACAATGAGCACACAATGCAAATAAAATTAAGACAATTATTTCTTTTCCCCTGAATCATGTTTCCCCACTGGCTGAACAAAAGAAAAGAAAATTGCTATATTTTTGAAACATGTACATTGACAACTAAGCTTAAATTAATTATTTAATTTTATACCAAGTCTCTATCAGTCGCTCTCATCGAAGGAATCGCCATCTTCATTATCGCTGTTACCATCCTCATTATCAATGTTATCATTGAGGGTATCATCATTCTCTTCATCAGTTGTGTCGTAAATTTCATTAAGGGTATCATCATCATCATCATCATCATCATCATCATCATCATGATCAGGAAAACCTTCACTATCCTGATCGTCTTCTAGAGGCTCAACTTCAATTCCAGGTTCAGAGTTATCATGAAGCATAATATTATCACCCTCGTATTCAAAATTACACAAATTTACAGCAAGGATCTCATTCTCCTGATATGTGTTTGCATCCTCAGCTTCATCAATTTCCATAATATCATATGTATTTCTGGGCTTTGTAGTAATAACACTAGACCAACCTTGATTTTTTTTGAAACAGAACTTGCATAGAACACTTGTAAAACCTGAGATGCAATCACAAATGGTTCATAGGACCTTAGTCTAGATTTGGTGTTTACCTTGGTAAATCCATACTTGTCAACTTCAACCCCTTTTATTGGATCATACAATTCACATTTGAATAAAAAAACAGTGTTCCCTCCATAATAGTGTACCTCGAGGACTTCCACCAAGTGTCCATAATAATCATGTTCATCGTCTCCGTAGTTACTTCCCTTCACTACAACTCCAAAATTTTGAGTTACCCTCCCGAACTCTAATTTATTTGTATGGAACCGAAAACCATTGACAAGGAACCGCTTATAACTTGTAACATCTTTATAAGGTCCCATAGCTAAATACTTTAGATTAATATCATTGTCACTGTTACACTGCTGCTGGAACCATTTAAATAATGTTCGATGGTGTTCTTCCTCTACTTGATTTTCTGACATATTTGGGTGGAGTTCTTGTACTATTGCCCTATGCTCACTGAAATTAAGATATAAAAACAAAATTGATTAGAGTAAATTGCAAAATAATGGGTCATTAAGTTTTAAAATTCTCATATTTATACTTACTTTATTTTATCATACGTCACAATTTAGCAATATATATAAGCCTATTGCACTAACTTCCTCACATGACAAAAACCGATCTTTTCCCTTGCCAAGGGAACGACCATCAGGGGCAAAAATTGGTAACGCTCCTTTTCATTCCTCCCGAACCCCTTCATCATTTCGATCATCTCTATTGAGCTTGGTCTGAATAATGGGGTCAAAATAATGTGAACAAAAATTCACAACTTCCTCAATCCAGCATGCTTGTGCAATTGAGCCCTCTGGACATGCTTTATTCTTCACTTTCCTTTTAAGGTGTTGCATACACCTTCATATGAGAATGATATACATGTTATATAGCAACAGCAAAATATGGCATGTTTAATATAACAACAAATGAGGAGATTACCTTTCAAAAGGATACATCCAACGATACTGGACTGGACCGCCCACTTTAGCTTCATATGCTAAGTGAATAGGTAGATGCTCCATAGAATCAAAAAAAGAAGGTGGAAAAATCATCTCGAGCCTACACAATGTTTCTATTATTCCGGATTCAAGCTTCTCTAACTCCTCTTCTTTATAGACTTTTGAGCATATATCCTTAAAAACTGATCGAGTGCATTCAAAGGTTCCCACACATCCTTAGGCAAGAATTCTCGCAAGGCAAGTGGGAGGAATCTTTCCATTAAAATATGACAATCGTGTGTTTTAAGCCCAGATATCTTGTACTCTTTAGGGTTTACACATCGAGAAATGTTACCAAAGATACCCATCAGAACTTTAAGGGATTGGAGCCACTCGTACACTTGTTTGATTTGTTCATTGGTTAGTGTGTACTTGGCTTTTGGCATTATTGGTTTCCCATTATCATTCAATCTCGTATGCAATTCAGGTCTTATACAAAGTGCTTTTAAATACAAACGAGATTTATCATTGTCTTTCGTTTTTCCCTTTACATTCATAATTGTATTAAATACATTATCAAAAACATTCTTTTCAATGTGCATCAAATCCAAGTTGTGTCGAATCAAGAGTTTGTGCCAATATGGCAACTCAAAAAATATACTCTTTTTAGTCCAATTATGCTCAACCCCAAACCCAGGAATTTTTTCATCACTATTTTGTCCCTTCCCAAAAGTAATTGAATCAAATTGATTAATAACTTGATCCCCCATCTTTCTTGGAAGGGCCAACTTTCTCTCGGTCTTATTATTGAAATTATTCCTGTTTGATCGAAATCTATGTCCAGGTTTTAACCATCGACGATGACAACCAAAGTAACTTGGCTTCCTACCTTCTTTAAGAGTAAAAGCTATAGTGTTATTCATACAAACAGGACACGAAAACTTTCCGTGTGTACTCCAATCGGACAACATACCATAGGCAGGGAAATCACTAATAGTCCACATTAAAGCAGCCCTCAAATTGAAATTTTGTTTGAGAGAGATGTCATAAGTATCAACACCCTCAGACCATAAGGTTTTCAGCTCCTCAATTAGTGGCTCTAAGAAGACATCAAGCTCTCGACCAGGGCCCTTCGGGCCTGGAATAATCAAAGGCATAAACATATATGCTGGTTTCATACACATCCACGGGGGAAGATTATATGGGATAATAAAGACAGGCCATGTTGAGTGTGGCTTACTGGTGTGCCTAAATGGGTTAAACCCATCAGTTGCCAAGCCAAGTCTAATGTTGCGAGAATCTACTGCAAAATCTGGGTAATTGAGATCAAAATCTTTCCACGCCTTGCCATCTGCAGGGTGTCTAATCTCACCCTCAACATCCATACGTTTTGAGCTATGCCACCTCATGTGTTCCGCAGTTTTAGAAGACAAATAAAGTCTCTGAAGCCTAGGAATGAGTGGAAAGTAATGCATGACTTTTTTTGGTATAGGCTTACATTTCTCCAAAGTGGCATTGTCATGGTTTTTGTACCTAGACTCACCACATGTAGGACATGCTATCAATTCTTTATATTTTCCCCAAAACAAGACGCAATCATTCTCACACGCATGTATTTTATGGTGAGGCAAGCCTAGACCCTTAATCAAAGCCTTACATTTATAATATGATTTAGGCAAATTCTCATCTTTTGGCAACATTTTCTTTATAACTGTCAATAGTTCATCAAAACCCTTATTGGGAATCCCATATTCAGATTTCAAGTGGAGCAAATGGCTAACGGCAGTTAGCTTAGTGTAAGAGTCACACCCTTTCCACAATGGCTCATTGCAAGACTCAAACAAATCATAAAATTTTTTTGATTGTGTATTAGGGTTCTCATTAGATGAATCAATATTTGGACCCGCGGCTTCCCTTAACATTTCTTCCGCCCAATTCTCATTTCTCTCATCTTCTATATTAATTGTTTCCGTTTCAATGTTAGATTCTCCATGCTTATTCCATTTTTTGTAGTCAGCTACAAAGCCATTATTAAGTAAGCACATTCGTACAGACTCTAGTGTCTTACATTTGCTAAAGTCACATTTACTTGATGGACACCTTATCATGCCATCAGCCATACACTCTGGGTGGGCGAAAGCAAAGTTAAGAAACTCCTCAACCCCCTTAATGAAATCTTCAGCATATCTAAAACTCTCACAATCATCCCTGTACATCCAATTTCAATGATGAGACATGTCTCCTGCAAAACTGAGTCAAATTATAAACACCATTCTAATAAAGCATAATGATGGCACACAAGAATACGATAATTAAGCAAAGGCAGTATGACAGTCATACAGAAACGGGAATTAAAAGATATGGGCAAACTTCACAGAAACTCTCCCTGTACTATAACTTAGCATCAACTCTACTACACATACATCCACAAAAAGAACCCTCTATTAATTTTTAACACCGACTTGCACATTTCTAATATTCATATTTGACTTGCATTCAAAAGTTCATAAACAATAAACCATAGACATTATGCAATATGAAACTACTAAGATGAATCATAAGTTCCTAATCCCAAGAAAGCGACTAAATTCGTTGCACTTCCCCCAAAAGATCTTATTTCCAGAATTAAGCTACAATATCTTTGATTCTTTTAGTATCAAAACCATGGTGGTTAATTAGTTATGTTACAGTCTCGTAAAATGAATATAATACCGGTGTTCATCCCCCTTCCAAGTTCCAACTGATTGTTTATTCTGTTCATAACCGTGAATACCCATTTTGGGAGTGAGTCATTATAAATTGTCAGTATATTTGGCAACTCAATTCCAAGCCATTGAACTGTAATTGGAAGAGTATAATTACATTGATATTCATATTGTTCTTCCACTTTTCAAGCCAAAGTTTGGAAATTCCAAACACACTATAGCACAAATTTGCTAGTGTAGTTAAATTGGGCAAAAAAATTAGTCAAACTCGAACAAATTACAATCAATAACAACCCAATTGGCTAACAGTACAAACCTAGCAGGGGAAAAATATGATGAAATAAACGAATCAGCCAACATGGAAAGGGCCAATTTCGCCGGAACGGAGGTCGGAAGCAATTTCATCGGCGATAGTCAAGCAAGAAACAACCCAACCAATTAAAGCTAACCAAACCATTTTTACTAAAATTAAGAACCCTAAATTAGAAATTTCACATAGAAAATAGACTTGATAGCTTGAAGAGCATGGATAAAGGGAGAGAGAGAGAGAGAGACATAGTTGAAATGAGAGAAGAGGAAAGCGAGATGTAGATTACCTACTCCGGCGCTCCTGCTCAGTCTGCTACTGCTCCGGCGGTGGTGATAATGGGTCGGCGGCAAGGAGATGGGTCGGCCACAAGGAGTCGCCGATTGTAGAGAGAGAAGGGGAAGAGGTTATTTGGAAAAGAAAATAGGAAGGAGAGATATTTTCTAGGTTTATTTCTATTAAGTATTTTCCTCCTGATCTGATATGCGATGGGTAATTCAGTCTCAAACCGTTTCAGTTCATATGAAAAAAAAATTGTTTTACAAATTATATATATTTATTATATGAGATAAATAATGCCATCACAAATTTATTTAAGCAATCGTATAAAAGTATTCTTCTCACCCGCGAATTTTTTTTTAAAGACCGCCAAAATTTTGGAGTCACGACAAGGATGCAATTAAATTTGTGACTGACCCTATGCGATGGCTTAGTTCATCACATAAACGGTGTCTACCGTGAGGGCTCAAATGGCCATCGCTGAAAGCCATCACAAAATGTCTGTTTTCTTGTAGTGTAATTAGAGTAGATTTTAGTTTTGTTGTTGTTTATTTACAAAATGGGATTTTTAGATTAAATTATAAAGGTTGGAAATGGAAGAAAAATGGTTTTGCTGGAAGAAAAGATTTTGGCTGTAAGTTGAGCTAGTGAGTTGTTTTGGCAGATAGAAAATGGTTTTGAGTGTGTATGGAATGGGTAAAATAATGGTTTTGGTTGTGTAAAAGAGTTTGGAGTCATATTTGTATGCATGGTACTGAAGTATGGGTTTGGGACTGTTGTTGAACTAGAGAAAGGGGAAATAAGTTGGTGTAATTGCAATTGCTGAAGTTGCAACTCTGTTATGAAGTTTCTGCTGATGGAACGAGTCGTACCCTATGGCACGAGTCGTGCCTATCAGTCATGCCTGGTCGTGCCTCAATAGGGACGACTGATTCTGGAGGGTGTTTTTGATCACGAGTCGTGCTCTGGGGCACGAGTCATGCCCTACCCTGTTTTGCTGAACTGTTTTCAAGGCAAGGTAAGCTAAATTTTAGCACCTAGAATTCAACCAAGTGAACATTAGGATTAAAATACAACTTATGAACAACATCAGGACGTCTTTACATCTCAATTGTGATAAGTGGAAGGTGTTTAAATGTGTGGCTAAAGTAAGAGGAAGGTATTGAACTTATCTTGTTTATCATCATACTATGATTGAAGTTACATCCTTTAATGGTGATTATAGATGTGTATACGTTATATGTTGCACTTTCTACATTGATTGAACATATTTATGATAAGGTTGCTTAGGGTTCCCTACTTTGGAATCCTAAGTTCATTGAATTGATTTAGCCTTTGTGCTATTCTTAATTTATACTTGTTATCCGTTGCTATCATTTTGATATGCTATGCTTGTTTGATTCCCTACTTTGGAATCCCTGTTTATAGTAAGCAAGTATGTTGTACTGTGCTTCTGCTTTAAAGTCCAGCTGGTACATATTTGTTGGTGGGGCAGTGTATCGAATTATAATGGCACCGAGCCGAGTTTATTATAATCTATACACTGGGTTCCCAAGTTGCCCATCCATTGGCCATGGTTTGGGTAGTGGGCTAGCTCCCCTTTTTGGGTGATGTCTAGTTGCACATTTGGGTTGACTTTGTGTCATACCCCCTGTTTATGGTTACTTTGATTGGTTCCGGAACCGTTTCTTCAACAACTGTTGCTGCTTGGATCGGGATATCCTTGTGATGATGAAACCTTGGCTCAGTATCCTTCTAAGTGTTATATTATTGCACTTACTTGTTAGTTGTATGGATATATCTTTTCTTGGGTTATAAGAAGGTGATATACATGATATATTTTTATATGCTTCTAAATGTGATTTTGTTTAGCATCCTGTTGCATATATAATGACTTACTGAGATTTTTCTCACTCCGTCCTTTCATTGTTTTCTTAGATCAAGCGGGGCCAGGGGCTAGGACGCGTTGAGTATCGAGAGGGCGCCAAATGGGTTTTTGAGAAAATTTGGTAAGGATACATTATGTAAATGTATGACCTTGGGGTAGTATTCATAGTCTTAATGTATCCTTCTTTTGCAACTTTCAAATGGTTTTGTAAAAATTTTTCATTTGGAACCTTGGTTCCTTGGTTTGTAAAATAAGTATGTGATTGTAAATGGAGTAGTTGTGGAGTGAGTTGTTTGAAGTTAAATGGTTCAAGTTGGTTTGGTAAGTTAGTAAAATTTTAAATGTTAAACAGGTTTACAAAGAGAAACATTTTGAAAGTACATTTTGATTTTTTTTTTAAAAGGGCGTCTTCAGTACGTGTCTCGGCACGTGACCAAGTAGGTCTACGGGTCGGGGCGCGTCAGTTGGTATCAGAGCCTTAGGTTTAGATAGTCTAGAGTGACTACCTGACTTAAGGGTGGGGGTAGAATGGACAGAGTGAGTAACGTTAAATGTTTTATGCAGGTACTCAATTGCTATGGCAGGAGTAGGGGGAGATCCGACCGGACCTTTAGGCCGGGGAAATGTTCGGGAGGAGACCCGAGATATGTTCCAAGGGATGTTGGAAGCGGCTATGAAGGCCATGAATGATCAACGCCATCAGGGAGAGCAAGCAGTACCAAGAGTGGGATTAGAGCAGTTTTTGAAATTGAAGCCTATCGGTTATGATAGGGAGCCGGATGTAGCAAAGGCGGAAAGGTGGATTGAGTCAATGGAAAAGATCTTTGAGGTGCTGAGGTGTACGGAGGAGGAGCAAGTCAGGTTTGCAGCTTATAAGTTCTCGGGTGCAGCTGAGCATTGGTGGAGAGCTCTCAAGACAAGTTGGGAAGAGGCACACGTTCCTTATACCTGGGAGAACTTTGTAAGGAAATTCAAGGAACACTTCATTCCAACCGTGGATCAAGATATAAAGGAAAACGAATTTCTTCACTTGGAGCAGAATGCGATGACCGTGGCACAATATGTGGCAAAGTTCATGGAATTGTCAAGGTACTGTACTCACTTGGTGGTAACAAAAGAGAGGAAAGCTATGAGGTTTGTTCGGGGTTTGAAGACGGTCATTTGGACGTCATTGGTGGCTCACAAGTTTCAAAGTTTTCAAGATGCCGTGGTTAGAGCATATCACGTGGAGCATGAAATTGAAGAGCATAAGAGGAAAACAGAGGGGGTTAATACGGGAAGGCAAGGAGGACAAGGTAGACCACAATATCAAGGTCGAGATAATCGAGGCGGCCAAAGAGCAACATCTCAGTTTGGAGGGCAGCTGCAAGGTCAATCAAGTGTGAGAAGGTCGGGTTCTATCCAGTGAATGTACCAAGGATAACTTGTTCTTATTGTAAGAAGGAGGGACACATAGAAGAGAAACGTTGGAAGAAACAAGGAAGATGTATGAGATATGGGCAGTTGGGGCATTTTCAGAGAGATTGTCCGAAACAACTGAAGCAACCATTTGTGAGTGGCGCCGGGACTTCTCAGGGTCAGAAGAGAGATTCTTCGGGAAAGCCTAAGGTTCAGGGTCGGGTCTTCGCGATAAATCAACAACAGGCGGCGGATTCCTCCAATGTTATCGGAGGTACTATTTTTATAGCAAATAGGAGAGCGCGTGCACTAATAGACCCTGGCTCATCTCATTCCTATGTGTCCATGCATTTTGCATCGCATTTGCCTGTTTCTGTGGAGTCTATGCCTTACGTGCTAGAAGTGTCAACTCCGATGGGAGAATGTTTGGTAACCGATGAGGTGTTACGTGCTTATGATGTGCATATATGTGATCATGTGTTACCTGCTGACTTGGTAGTTTTGCCTATGCATGATTATGATGTCATTTTGGGTATGGATTGGTTAAGCAAATACCATGCCTTAGTTGATTGTCATAAGAAAGTTGTCACTTTTTCAGTCCCGAATATGCCTAAGTTTGTATTTGAGGCTATTCCTTCCGTGGGGAATATTCGTATCATTTCTTATGTTAAAGCTAAAAAGTTATTGCTTCGGGGGTGTACGGGATACTTAGCTTGTGTCCTAGATACTACCAAGGTGTTGTCGGAATTGGGGGGTGTTCCTATAGTTAAGGAGTTTCCGAATGTTTTCTCTTCCGAATATGTGATGCCTCCGAATAGGGAGATCGAGTTTGGAATTGATTTGCTTCCGAGTACAACTCCAATCTCTAAGGCACCTTATAGAATGGCCCCAGCTGAATTGAAAGAGTTGAAGGCTCAGTTGCAGGAGTTGCTTGATCAGGGATTCATCCGACCAAGTATTTCACCGTGGGGAGCTCTGGTATTGTTTGTAAGAAAGAAGGATGGGTCGTTGAGACTTTCTATTGACTATCGGCAGTTGAACCAAGTGACGGTGAAGAACAAATACCCTCTATTTCACATAGACGACCTATTTGATCAATTGCAAGGTGCAACAGTTTTTTCTAAGCTTGATTTGAGAAGCGGGTACCATCAGCTGAAAGTTCATCCTGGCGACATTTCTAAGACAGCTTTTTGTACTCGGTATGGACATTATGAGTTCCTTGTCATGCCTTTCGGGTTAACAAATGCTCCAGCCGTTTTCATGGATTTGATGAACCGTGTTTTCAAACCTTATCTTGATACTTTTGTGGTGGTGTTCATTGATGATATCTTAGTCTACTCCAAGTCTCGGGAAGAGCATGAACAACATTTAAGAATGGTTTTGACAGTACTCCGGGAGAAGCAGTTATTTGCCAAATTTAGTGAGTGCGCATTTTGGCTGGAGGAGGTTTCTTTCCTAGGCCATGTCGTGTCAAAGGGCAGAATTTCAGTTGATCCTTCCAAGATTGAAGCTGTGGTTAGTTGGAAAAGGCCGGAATCAGTCACCGAGATTAGGAGTTTTCTGGGGTTAGCCGGGTATTATCGAAGATTCATAAAGGGGTTTTCCAAGATCGCTACTCCCTTGACTCAACTGACTAGGAAGAATATCCCATTTGTATGGAATGAAAAGTGTCAAGCGAGTTTTGAGGAATTGAAGAAGAAGTTGACATCGGCACCTGTTCTTGTTCTACCAAATGGGAACGACGGGTTGGTTATTTATTGTGATGCTTCAAAGTAGGGTTTAGGTTGTGTATTGATGCAAAATGGGGAGGTTATAGTATATGCTTCGAGGAAGTTGACTCCGTGTGAACAGAACTACCCAACGCATGATATGGAGCTTGCAGCCATAGTCTTCGCCTTACACAAATGGAAGCACTAGCTCTACGGAGCAAATTTCAAGATTTTCACGGACCACAAAAGTTTGAAATACTTGTTCTCACAAAAGGAGTTGAACAATAGGCAGCGGAGATGGATGGAGTTGTTAAAGGATTACGATTGTACCATTTCTTATCACCCGGGCAAAGCTAACGTAGTGGCGGATGCTATAAGTAGGAAATCGTATATGGCTTCATTAATGGTTCGGGAGTGGAAGATGTTGGAAGATGCTCGTGATTGGTGTCTTAGAGAGTCAAGACATGGAGCTATCTTTGCAAGCATGAGTGCCTTACCAAGTTTGATTCCACACATAAAGGAGGGTCAAAAGGGTGATTTAGAATTGAAGAATGCGGTGGATCAGATGGTGGATGGGAAATTCAAGGAGTTCTCCCTTAGCCCCGAGGGAGTATTGACATTTAGAGGTCGATTGTGTGTACCGAATATTGAAGAAGTGAAGCGTCAAGTGTTAGATGAAGGCCATAAGTCCAAGTATACCATTCACCCCGAAAGTACTAAGATGTATCAAAATTTGAAACAACATTTTTGGTGGAATAACATGAAGAGGGAAATAGCAGAGTATGTGTCCAAGTGCTTGACATGTCAACAAGTGAAAGCGGAACATCAAAGACCCGACGGATTGCTTCAGCCATTGGAGATTCCGGAGTGGAAATGGGAGCATATTACAATGGATTTTGTTACGGCATTGCCTCAGACGAGTAGGAAGCATGACGCAGTTTGGGTGATTGTGGATAGGTTGACTAAGTCCGCTCATTTCCTACCTATTGAGATTTGCTATTCGAAAGAAAAGCTTGCGAGGTTGTATATCTAAGAGATAGTGAGATTGCACGGGGTTCCAGTTAGCATAGTGTCCGATCGTGGTCCTCGGTTTACTTCCCGATTTTGGCAAGCATTGTAAAAGGCTTTGGGGTCAAAGTTGAGGTTCAGTACAGCATTCCATCCTCAAACGGATGGCCAATCCGAGAGGACAATTCAAATTCTTGAAGACATGTTACGGGTGTGCTCAATTGACTTCTCGGATTCTTGGGATTTTCACTTACCTCTTGTTGAGTTTTCTTACAACAATAGTTATCAATCGAGCATTGAGATGGCACCTTATGAAGCTTTATCCGAGAGGAAGTGTAGGTCTCCGATTTGTTGGGATGAAGTTGGGGAAGCTAAGATATGGGGTATTGATATGGTTCGGGATTCAGTTGAGAAAGTCAAGATTATTCGGAACCGATTGATTACAGCCCAAAGTAGACAGAAAAGTTATGCGGATCAGAGGAGGCGAGACCTTGAAATTTAGAAGGGAGATTTGGTGTTCTTGCGAGTGTCACCTAAGGTAGGAATTAGGAGATATGGAAAGAAAGGGAAGTTAACTCCAAGGTTCGTAGGTCCTTTTGAAATCTTAGAAAGAGTGAGAAATCTTGCGTATCGCCTTGCTTTGCCTTCATTTCTCGGGAAGATGCATAGTGTATTCCATGTTTCCATGCTTAGGAAGTATGTGTATGATCCTTCTCATGTATTGCCTAGGATTCCCAAGGATATAGAGCCGGACATGTCTTATGTAGAGCAACCAATCCAAGTTATTGATACCAAGGTGCAAGAACTGAGAAATAAGAGTATTCCTCTTGTGCGAGTGATTTGGAGAAACCATGATGTAGAAGAGTCTACTTGGGAGCTCCGGAAAGAGATGGAGCGGAAATATCCTTGGTTATTCGACAATAGTGGTAAGTCCCTTTAAAATTTCGGGTCGAATTTTCTTTTAGGGGGAGTGAATGTCACGACCCTAATTCTCGGTTTTATTTTGAGTCATATTAATCTTATATGGTAGTGCAATTCATATTATTAGGTTGCATTTTAATTGTAGAAAGTATGTGCTAATTAGTAGTTTATGAGTTATATGATATATATAAGATATGAAAAATTAAAATCATTATTTAATGCTTTAATGAGAATTTAGGAGTAGGTAGTAACTTTTAAATAAATAGTAAATTATATTAATGTCCAAGGTGCTTGAGTGTAAATAGTGTATTGTAAAGGTTTTATTAGTTGGGAGTAATTGATGAAGGAAGGAGGCTAAGTGCAAAGTTGTTGACTATCCATGGAAAGAGAGAAATAACTTATTCATTCTATCAAATTCCAAGTTTCTTCAAGCTCATCCATGGTCTTTAACCAAACCCTAACCCATTTCACATTATAATCTCCCTAAAACCCTAGAAAAATCCAAACGACGATCCGTTTGCTTCGGGGTGTTCGTGAGGAGAAGGAGCACAGTTTTATCCGATTAAAGTTCATAAATTGTGATATTAATTTTCATGTAAGTTGTTATATTCTTTAGAAATTATATTTAATTAGTGTAGATTTTAGTTTTGTTGTTGTTTATTTACAAAATGGGATTTTTGGATTAAATTATAAAGGTTGGAAATGGAAGAAAAATGGTTTTGTTGGAAGAAAAGATTTTGGCTGTAAGTTGAGCTAGTGAGTTGTTTTGGCAGATAGAAAATGGTTTTGAGTGTGTATGGAATGGGTAAAATAATGGTTTTGGTTGTGTAAAAGAGTTTGGAGTCATATTTGTATGCATGGTACTGAAGTATGGGTTTGGGACTGTTGTTGAACTAGAGAAAGGGGAAATAAGTTGGTGTAATTGCAATTGCTGAAGTTGCAACTCTATTCTGAAGTTTCTGCTGATGGCACGAGTCGTGCCTATCAGTCGTGCCTGGTCGTGCCTCAATAGGGACGACTGATTCTGGAGGGTGTTTTTGGTCACGAGTCGTGCCCTGGGGCACGAGTCGTACCCTACCCTGTTTTGCTGAACTATTTTCAAGGCTAGGCAAGCCAAATTTTAGCACCTAGAATTCAACCAAGTGAACATTAGGATTAAAATACAACTTATGAACAACATCAGGATGTCTTTACATCTCAATTGTGATAAGTGGAAGGTGTTTAAAAGTGTGGCTAAAGTAAGAGGAAGGTATTGAACTTATCTTGTTTATCATCATACTATGATTGAAGTTACATCCTTTAATGGTGATTATAGATGTGTATACGTTATATGTCGCACTTTCTACATTGATTGAACATCTTTATGATAAGGTTGCTTAGGGTTCCCTACTTTGGAATCCTAAGTTCATTGAATTGATTTAGGCTTTGTGCTATTCTTAATTTATACTTGTTATTCGTTGCTATCATTTTGATATGCTATGCTTGTTTGATTCCCTACTTTGGAATCCCTGTTTATAGTAAGCAAGTATGTTGTACTGTGCTTCTGTTTTAAAGTCCAGCTGTTACTTATTTGTTGGTTGGGCAGTGTATGAAATTATAATGGCACCGAGCCGAGTTCATTATAATCTATACACTGGGTTCCCAAGTTGCCCATCTATTGGCCATGGTTTGGGTAGTGGGCTAGCTCCCCTTTTTGGGTGATGTCTAGTTGCACATTTGGGTTGACTTTGTGTCATACCCCCTGTTTATGGTTACTTTGATTGGTTCCGGAACCATTTCTTCAACAACTGTTGCTGCTTGGATCGGGATATCCTTGTCATGATGAAACCTTGGCTCAGTATCGTTCTAAGTGTTATATTATTGCACTTACTTGTTAGTTGTATGGATATATCTTTTCTTGGGTTATAAGAAGGTGATATACATGATGTATTGTTATATGCTTCTAAATGTGATTTTGTTTAGCATCCTGTTGCATATATAATGACTTACTGAGATTTTTCTCACCCCGTCCTTTCATTGTTTTCTTAGATCAAGCGGGTCCAGGGGCTAGGACGCGTTGAGTATCGAGAGGACGCCAAGTGGGTTTTTGAGAAAAGTTTGGTAAGGATACATTATGTAAATGTATGACCTTGGGGTAGTATTCATAGTCTTAATGCATCCTTCTTTTGCAACTTTCAAATGGTTTTGTAAAAATTTTTCATTTGGAACCTTGGTTCCTTGGTTTGTAAAATAAGTATGTGATTGTAAATGGAGTAGTTGTGGAGTGAGTTAGTTGAAGTTAAATGGTTCAAGTTGGTTTGGTAAGTTAGTAAAATTTTAAATGTTAAACAGGGTTACAAAGAGAAACATTTTGAAAGTACATTTTGATTTTTTTTTTTTTAAAAAAGGGTATCTTCAGTACGTGTCTCGGCACATGACCAAGTAGGTATACGGGTCGGGGCGCGTCAGTTGGTATCAGAGCCTTAGGTTTAGATCGTCTAGAGTGACTACCTGACTTAAGGGTGGGGGTAGAATGGACAGAGTGAGTAACGTTAAATGTTTTATGCAGGTACTCAATTGCTATGGCAGGAGTAGGGGGAGATCCGACCGGACCTTTAGGCCGGGGAAATGTTCGAGAGGAGACCCGAGATATGTTCCAAGGGATGTTGGAAGCGGCTATGAAGGCCATGAATGATCAACGCCATCAGGGAGAACAAGCAGTACTAAGAGTGGGATTAGAGCATTTTTTGAAATTGAAGCCTATCGGTTATGATGGGTAGCCGGATGTAGCAAAGACGAAAAGGTGGATTGAGTCAATGGAAAAGATCTTTGAGGTGCTGAGGTGTACGGAGGAGGAGCAAGTCAGGTTTGCAGCTTATAAGTTCTCGGGTGCAGCTGAGCATTGGTGGAGAGCTCTCAAGACAAGTCAGCGGTGGTGGAGGAGACAGTTCCCCATTATTGAGAGGAAAAGCAGTCCTATTGTTCCCATGATTCTCTTCCACATGAATATGATCCCCATCAGGAGTAACACTAGCGGTGAGTCCGTCTTCCATTTGGATTAGGAGAGAGGGGCGGAAGTTTTAGGCGAACAGAATTTTCAGGCGAATAGATTTTTCAAGCCATTCAGGCGAACGGAATTTTCAAGTGAACAAATTTTTCAAGCTATTCAATGGGTGTTTTCGAATTGTTTCCCGGCAATTGAATCAAACTGATGATGTCAAAAACGTTCAGATCAGCCCAAATCCAGCAGCATGTTGTATCCTGGATAATTGAATAGCCTGAAAAAGATGAACAAACACGTAAACTTAGCCGGGGCTTCACCGGTGAAGACCCTCCGGCGTGAGAGTAAGTATTTGTGTTTAGAGAGAGAAATCAATTGACAAGAGTTTAGAGTCAAAAGATACGTTACCAAAATAATGTGAATTATGGCTTGTATATATAGGCATAGCATTGTATAATTCTTGTTGGATAGGAATGCTTGGAGATAAGATTTTACTCCAAGGAGGATTAAAACTGTTCAGTCCTTGTTGGATGAGAATTTATGTGAGATAAGATTATAATCTTAAGAGGATTATAATTGTTCACAGTCCTTTTTTTAGTAGGATTAGAATATGTATTCTGCATGTGCGCCGGTGAGGAATCTCCTAGGCTTGTGTTGCTTGATCGACTTAGATTACGCCGAAGAGGAAAGGTAGAGAATGGGGAAGCCCATTCCTGCTTTGTTGATAGCCAAGGAGGAGCTCCTCATTTTCAAGGGGAGCCTTGCTCGGCCTTGAAGGGAAGCCCTCCTCGACTTAGATGATGATGATGCTTCGTCGGCATAGAATTCTGGTTGGGCCTTAGGCATTATGCGTCTGCTAGGTCTAGGTCGACATTGGGGAAATGACGAGGAGGCATGACGAGCAAAGGTAGGGAAAGCCCACTCCCTTCGTCGTCTATGAGACTTGAATAGATTACATTTTGGGCCCATTCCATTGGGCTTTGCCCGATTACGGATCCACATTCGTACCTCGATTTATACCGTTCATTGATTATTTTGAAATCAATTCTTTTTTACGTGCATGATTGTTTGGAAGTCAGTTTATGTTGAATGTGAAAAATGATGATACTTGTAGGGAAAATAAATTTCAAGTTTGTTAATGAAAATAGTTAATCAAACACATTTTTGTTTCCTTCATTTTTGAAAAATAGGAAAGAGAAATAGTTAACAAACATATTTCTATTTAATTTCAGAAAACAAAAATGAAACAGAAAAAATGAGAAATATGAAAGCATTCCATACGAGAGAATCAAAAATGATTACCAAACGCAGCCTTAATCACTTTTGTAAAAAGAAATGTTTTTAATTATACATATAACGTAAATCTCTTGCACTAGTAAGTAGTGTGAAATAATCATAAACAATCTCCGAAAAATATGTCACAACCAAAAAAATGAAAAATTAACTATGAAGGCCTATTTAAAATTAAAATACACTCAAAAAATAGATAGATGCTTCATGCATTTAAATTTGAGTAAGTTTTGGGAGAAATCAGTTTCTCCATAAATTATAAAAAGTCTAATTTTTTTCAACTTGCAAATATTTGATGAATATAAGATCAATTTAAAAAAACAGGACTTTTTATAACTTAGGAAAAAACTAGTTTCCCCTAAAATATTGTGTTTAAATTTTTCACCTTTAGATCTTTGAAATTCAAACGAAAGACAGAATTGATTCGCATCAGATCGAAATATTACGTAGTTTAAAATTATCACCTTTAATATATAACCTATTGTTAAGAATATTTACGTATAATAAGTTGATTTCATGCATAAAGCACATGTTAATGTATTTGAGACATAAAGTTACAAATATAGATATTTGTTAATAAAGTATTTTAAATTGTGATTTATCACATTTACTATATAACCTAGTTTTTATTATATATAGTAATAATATTTCATTAAGACACAATTAAAACCATGTGCGCCTACTTGCATGTCCTATTTCTATAACCTAGCAATAATAATATTGTGAGTATCTAAATATATTAAACTTAACAGAAAATTTTGGGGGAAACCTGTTTCTCCATAAGTTATAAAAAGTCTTATTTTTAAATATATCAACTTGGTGTTTTAAAGCCTAAACTCACTGTTTTAAAGTGGACTTTTTATAACTTATAGAGAAACAGATTTCTCCTAAAACCTACTCTAAAGTTAATGCCCAATTACTAATATTTTTGGAAATATTTTGAACAATAGTTGCACATCATTTGTATTTGAGATGCATATTCAAAAACTTGATCACTTTTAAAAAAAAAAAAAATGTTTTAATTATACATATAGCCCACCTTTACTTGCATTACCAAGAAGTTCCAAATCATTAGAAGCAATCTTCGAAATTTGTCACAACTATACAAATGAAACATGAATTCTAAATAGTATTCAAGAAAATAGATAGATGTGTTATACATTCAATTT
Source organism: Adenophora triphylla var. japonica (assembly GCA_022495995.1). Taxonomy (NCBI): domain Eukaryota; kingdom Viridiplantae; phylum Streptophyta; class Magnoliopsida; order Asterales; family Campanulaceae; genus Adenophora; species Adenophora triphylla. The sequence continues at coordinate 48,905 of JAFEMH010007376.1, forward strand.
CCACCCTTAAATATCCGAAATTCAAATGAGATGCAGCGGGTTTCTATAACTCATTTGATTACTAGGATGCGACCATATGGGGTGGAACATGGATGTTATATGCAACTGAAAATGCTTCATATGCCGAGATAACTATCGACCGTAAATCGATCAAACTTGTTGTTGTGGTTGGAGAATACCAGATTTTAGGGTTCTCAACTAGGATAATAAGCTTGTTGGTGCATAGGTTTTATTGACTCAGTTGAGGATTTTCTTTAGCCGGACAGTCATATAAAACTACTGAAAATAATTCATGAATACACTATGCTTACCTATCCTATTCTTGAAACTTCAGTAGAATAAAAGGTGGGCTTATATTACTTAATCATGGAGCGTCAAGCCAATGCAACATGTGGTCAAAGTTGCTTTCTTGGCCACCTCGTACAATGATTATCTAGTTGGTTTCAATATTGAAGGTGGGATTATGGAGCAACTTTCTACATTGGGGAGGTCTTTGAGAGATTTCTCCATGACCCAGGTACAAAATATCCTTGGAAGAAATCGAAGGAACATGAGCTACATAGTTAGTTATGGAGAGCATTACCAACATCATGTCTCACATAAAGTTTCTTCCATTTCCGTCAATGGTGTCAGCTACTCATGTAGTGGCCATTGCAAGTGGCACGATTCATTGAAACCCAACCCAAACAACATATGCAGACCAAAATGAAATATTCAATAACACTCGCATCTATGCCGAGCTCTGACACTTTCAAGTAATGTTGGACGGGCCGGATTGGTTGCTACGCTTGTTAATCTATTGGGTGACAACATAACGGGGAAAATAATAACCTAATGTTCAGTGAAATTCCCGTGTGTTCGGAGACATCGACACCGCCAACTCCTTGTAAGCACTAGGATTTTGGAGGCTTGATGTAGGGCAACTTTATATAGCTATATTATACTTAAACATCATTTTGTAATTAAGTAACTTGGTAGAATATTGTTAAAAAAGTTTGACTTTGTTTCTATAATGAAAAGTTATTATTTCTATTACCATTGCAAAAAATCTTAATTGTTAGAATAATATTATAAGTATTTAAATGTGTAATTGCAGCTATTTTTTTTTTATTTATTTTTTGACATGTTTTGCACTTTAAGTGCACATCATTTGCATGTTAATTGCATAGAACATGATCACTTTTACAAAACAATCTCTTTACTAATTCATCTAGCTCAGTTTTCCTTATACTTTTAGATGTGCCCAATAATTATCAGCTTCAATTTCATAAACTTGTCACAATTAGATAAATAAAATGAACTAAAAAGGGGTATACAAAATTAAACGTATACTCATTTAAAAAATAAAAAAAGATATATAATGTAGTTCAATTTCACACTCTTAAATTTGTGAAAATCAAATGAAAGACAAATTGATTTTTATATCACAACAAATAGTTAGTTAGACTCCGTTTATTTTGGAGGAAATGTTTTCCGAAAAATGAAAATGTTTTTCGAAAAATAACCTTCGATTGTTTGGTAAATCTAAGAAAAATGTTTTCCATAAAACATTTCCATGTGTCTGGTAAATCTAATAATAACATTTTCTGCTAAAAACATAAAATGGATTAGATAGGGTAGGTGAATGGGGAATAGGGTTAAGATAGGTGGTGGGGAGAGGGTGAGGTATGGGTTAGAATTAGGATAAGGTAGAGTAGTGGAATGGAATGGAGGTGTGTAGGTAGAGTGAAGGTAGGGGGTTGGGGTGGGGTGGTGAGTAATTGAGGGGTAGGGATGGTTGGGGGAGGTGTTAAAAAAAAATTTAATATTAGTAAAAAAAAAGAGTAGGTCTGTTGAGAAACGCGTTTCTTCATAAGTTATGGAGAAACGTGTTTTTCCAAATGTTCTGGATATCAGTTTCAAAGGTTCTGGATATCCAGAACCTTACAAAATGATATCCAGAAACTTAGTTCTGGATATCCAGAACCTTACAAAATGATATCCAGAAATTACAAAATGATATCCAGAAACTTACAAAATGATATCCAGAAACTTACAAAATAATATCCAGAAACTTACAAAATGATATCCAGAAATTACAAAATGATATCCGAAATTACAAAATGATATCCAGAAAATTACAAAATGATATCCAGAAACTTAAAAAATGATATCCAGAAACTTACCAAATGATATCCAGAAATTATAAAATGATATTCGAAATTACAAAATGATATCCAGAACCTTACCAAATGATATCCAGAACCTTACCAAATGATATCCAGAATTTATAAAATGATATCCGAAATTACAAAATGATATCCAGAACCTTACCAAATGATATCCAGAACCTTACCAATTGATATCCAGAAGCCTGTTTCCCCTACCTCCAATTACAATCCACCAGTGACGCTTCCTCCAATCCTCTTCCTCCGTTCTCTCCCTCTCCATCCAAGCAACGACCAAGCTCCCTCAACGTCTCCCTCACCGAAACCAGTCACCGGTGACCTCAATCTCCCTTCATCATCGTTTCCCGTCAAGGCCAATTGAGCTCCCGTCAAGGCCAATTGACCTCCAGATCGTCTTCCTCTGTTTCCCCTAGCTCCAATTACAATCCACCAGGGATTGAACCTACTCGTCGGAAATGGTTGTTTTGGGGTAGCCGGAGAAGATGGGGGAAAGGTCGCCGGTGAATTGGAGAGAAGAAGCTCGGTGATGGCGATTGGAATTGGAGAAATTGGCGTCGTGGTTTGGGTACAGAGAGAGTTAGTGAGGAAGTGATTTGGTTGAAGGAGAGAGCGGTGAAGAGAATCGAAGGGAAATTGGTTGCCGGCGAATGGATTTGGTGAGGGAGGCTTGGTTGGTGAGGACGAAGATGGCGTTTAGAGAGAGAGAGAGGCATCGTTTACGTCTAGAGAGAGAGAGAGAGGGTAGTGAGAAGCCGTATCTGTGTGTTGTTCCTAAATGAACGCAATTGTTATTTAAAACCCGTTTCTCCATAAATTACGGAGAAACACGTTTCTCCCTAGATTTTGTGAAAAAAAAAATTGATGGGAGAGTGGGGGACATATGAGGGGCGTTCAGGGGAGTTGTTAAAATATAATTTTAATATGAGTTAAAAAAAATTGATGGGTGGGGGGAGGGGTGGGTGGGGTGAGGTGGTGGTTAAGGGAAGGTTAGGGTGGTAGGTGGTTTGGGGTGGAGCGGCGACAAGGGAGTTGTCAAATAATAATTAAAATTATTTTCTTGAAGGGGGTGGAGGTTTGAGGGGCGTCAAGAGAGTTGATAAAAAAAATTAATATGAGCAAAAAAAAAATTTGAGGAGGGGTGGGGGGAGTAGGGGGTTGAGTTGATAAAATAAAATTTAATATGAGCAAAAAGAATTGAGGTGTGGATGAGGTGGGTGGGGGGAGGGAGTTGGGGGTGTAGTGGTGGTGGTGGGGGTTGTGAGGTGTGGGTGGGTGGTGGTGGGGTTTGGGGATAAGAAGCATTTTCTGGAAAATATTTTGTGGAGGAGAAATCTATAAACTCCCTCCGTCTCAATAGTAGCTGTTCGTTTTTTGCCTTACACGCAAATTAATAAAATGGGTGGGAAGAAAAAATGTTGTGAGTGTAATTTGAAAATAGGAGAGAGAATAAGTGAAGGGAATAGTAAATTATAATGGTGTTGTGAGTATTAAAATAATGTAGGAGAGAGAATGAGTGGAGGGAATAGTAAAGATTTCTTTGCCAAAAAAGGAAAGTGGAAGCTATTAACGGGACACTCAAAATGGCAAAATGGAAAGCTACTATTGGAACGGAGGAAGTATATAAGTTTATTTTTTTTAGGAAACAAGTCTATTTTTCATTAAACGGAAAATCTTTTTCGTTACCTTTATTTTTCGGTGTTACCAAATATCAAAAAATTGAAAAAAAAATTCGCAAAATATTTTTCTTCAAACAAACAAACGGAGTCTTAGTTACAAAATAAGCTTCATGTCATATAATACAAACATAAGTTAAATACAAAGTTCTATTGTCATATAATACAAACATAAGTTAAATACAAAGTTCTATTGTATCAATTATTTCATACTAGGGCTCCCCGGTGGTGACAGGACTGCTCCTCGCATTTTGTGCAAAACTAAAGTTTGGACCTAATGGTCGATGATAAAAGAATGTTGAAATTTAAGCTAATATTTTTTAACCCAAACATTTGTTATGTAAAAATCCATACATATAAGTAGTGCTTAATAAAACTATAATACTCATTGAACGGAATAAAAGTGATGAGCTAGGCCCAACATACGAAGCCCAACTATTCAACATTATTGCCACCACATGCTTAGTGGGACGACTCAATTATTATAAGGCCTAAGGCCCATCAGCCAAGATCAGTCGACCTAGCTCATTGTCCGACCTCCTTGGTCCCGACCTAGCTTTGTCTGACATACGATCCGTATCTTATACGAGTATCATCCGATTATATCATTCAGTCAGGTTGACCTAGATCCAGGCAAGCGACATCGATCTACATGACGTACGTCGACCTACAGAGTCATAACACATCTACAACTCTTTCCATAACAAAAGTCCTACAAAACAGGAGTTACTTACGTACATTATCTCTTACACAATCTGATCCTCGATTATAGGGATTTCATGTAATCCTAATACAATTTTATCTCTTATCAACGATTAAAAATACCTTACAACATCAACGGTTTTTAGGTAATTGCTTTTTGTTATTTTGAATACTCTTGTTCATTATAATTTATCAAGCTTATACATCGTACTTACTCTCACACCCGAGGGTCTAAGCCGGAGACCATTCCGGCTAGTCGTGGATTCCTTGTTTCAGGTCAAAAGTTAGGAGATCAATCCTGATTGCTGGACGTAGGCTGATTCAACACGTTTCTTGTGGCATCAGTTTGGTTCCATTGCCGGGAAACGAAGCTTTTTTGACCTCGAAATTCAAATCAAATCGTAATCATGGTTTCTGACGGACACACCGCCATACCCTCTACTGAGAGCGAACAAGGGAATGCCGGTAGAAACATGGACACCGGTGCTGGAAATCGTAATGCCAATTTGCCTCCTCCTCCACCACAACGCCATACCAGGAGGGCGACATGCTCCAATAGCGTTGCTGATGGAACTGGATTGCAAGATACTAGGAGGCAGCAGAAGAGGCCTATGCCCGAGCCAGAAGTGGAGCCACAGCCAAAATGCCTACTGGTAGGTCGAACAGTTGCAGGCGACAATCCAGGCCACTCAACTGATCACCTCAGTAGGAAAGAAATTTTGTTGAAACGGGCTAGGTTGCTCCAAGGTTTATTGGATGTTCATGACGAGTTGCTCGAGATGCCTGAATCTCCTAAGGGTGATAGGAGATCACATCAGTCTGCTCCTTCTGTTACCTCCCACAGACGAGCTAATGAAAGTGCCAAACAGAATGGAAGTGCTAGGCAGAATGGAAGTGCAGACAGAATGGGGTCTCAGGCCATCTGCTGAGCAGCCAAGGATCGAGATGCCTCCTCCTTCTCACTTCAACCTTGATCCCACCGTCGACCTAAGAGATGGACTCAACTAGAGAAGGGAGAAAGAGGCCGAGTCAGCCTCAAGGAGGCCGCGTGTGGACGAAAGGAATAGGCGAAGGTCTCCAGCAAGATCAGTTAGGTCGCCAGCAAGACCAGTTAGGTCGCATTTACACAGAGAGAGATGGGCTAGAGACGTGACTCCACCTAGGAGTGAAAGGCAAAGGGCCTACTCTCGAAGGGAGCCTCACCGGGATGAAAGGTAGAGGTCCAATGACGTCTCATATCAGAGGAACGGTGAAGATGCTAGAGAGCTACTGAATCTGAAAAGAAGGCTGGAGAAAATGGAGGCCGACAGAAAGGAGGATGATCGAAAGGGAGAACAAAACTACAATACTCTTCGACCCGTGTCCAGAGAATTGCTCGAGCTAAGGCCTCCCGTGGGATTCAAGCTGCCTTCATTAGACAAGTATTCAGGTGCGACCAATGCCCTGAATCATATGCAACACTTTGAGGCCACCATGTGTTTGGTCTCCTCCGAGGATGATGTGCTGTGCAAGGCACTAACCAGCACCTTCACAGGTGCAGCACTGACTTGGTTTCGTGGATTGACACCGGGTTGCATTACCTCGTGGGAGTACATGAGGAAGAAGTTTCTGGATCAATTTTCCACAGCTGGGGCAAGAAAGAAGACGGTCACCGAATTAAACAACCTGACTCAGGGCAAAACTGAAAGCTCCATGACTTACTACACAAGGTTCAAGGAGATGGTCGACCAAATAGAAGAGGACCTAACAGACAAAGAAGTTATCAACTACTTCAGGAATGGGGTGTCCTCTCCTGATTTAGAAAACGAGCTACAGGTTAGGAGAGTGACTACCAGGCAGGAACTGTTTGAAAGGGCTTACGATGTGGCCATAGCTGAGGAAAGGAAGGAAAAGAAGAAAGAGAAGGGTTCCAAACAATCTAAGGCTGGAGATTCGAACAAAGGGAACCAGGCCAAACATAATGACAACAACAACAAGGGGAAAAATAGAATAAGGGCAACTAAGAGAGTGCCTGATACTTTCACCCCATTGACTGTAAGTCGAACTGAAATCATGAATTCAGTCGAGCTGGGCCCACCTGCTCTGATGAACCCAACAAATAAGTTCAGAAGGGACAACAACAAATATTATGAGTTCCATAAAGATACGAGTCATACTATAGAGGAGTGCATGAGTCTGAAACGTATCATTCAGAAATGGGTAGTCAGTGGAAGGCTGGACAGGTTTGTGAAGGGAGCTCGACCTAGCGAAGGCGAGCGAGCTACAGGGGGTATACCTTAACCAAGGCAACCTCGATTGAATTTGAGGGTAATCACCGAGCAAACGAGCAATATTGACCTGAAGCATAAGATTTTCCAGCTCACCAAAGCTCTGTACGTGCCACCTAGGAGCTACATCAAAGAAGAAGTCATCAGTTTCTATCCTGATGAGCTAGCAACCAATTTGGCCGCGAGAGAGCAAGTTCTGGTAATTCCGGGGTTAATAGATGGTTGTACGACGAGCAAAATATTGGTAGATACAGGGGCTTGCAAGGACATCCTCTACTACAGGACTTTCCAAGAGATGGGACTGACGAAAGAAATATTGTCACCTTACGATGGTCAGCTTGAGGGCTTCACCAATCATCGGGTGGAATCCAAGGGGCAGGTCGAGCTGGAGGTCGACATCGGACAACACCCTTTCAGGGTTGTGGCTAAGGTAACTTTCATTGTTATAGATGTGATAAGTGATTATGCTGCTATCTTGGGTATTCCTGGCCAGGTCATACTAGGAATGGTGGCCTCTATCCCCCATCAGCGAGTCAAGTTTCATACATTGGCTGGAGTAGGCTGCGTTCTGAGTATAGCTCGATCTTATCTTGATTATGTCCTTCGAACAAGGAAGAAGAGGAAACTGGAAATTGAAACCCCTGAAGCAAGCTGGAAACTTTCAAAATCTGTCACCACAACATCTAGGTTATCTACAATCACCTGTGTTGATGAGGCGACCTATCACTCACATGACCACGTCATGATTGAGCCAACACGTCCCTCTCTAAACACTATGGTCGAAATAGATACAGTTATGGTCGACCAAGTCATCATAGGCGGGCTAAGCTTATAGATCGACCAAAACTTGGGGGCCACCACTGGGGAGATTGCAGCTGAATTGGACGATATGATTGTTGAAGAGGCTTCACACTTGGGGGCCGAGGAAAGACAAAGATTCCGTGAAATTATCATCGAGATACTACAGTTCAGAGATGGTCCGGAGCTAGAGCCAGTGGACAAGCTAGAGGAAGTTATAGTCAATCCCTCCTACTCCGATCAAAAAATTAAAATAGGAAGACAGCTGTCATCTGAAGAGAGAGCAGAAATAGTCGAACTGCTGAAAGAAAGCACGGATGATGCTTGGCAAGTAGAAGACATGAGGGAGATCAAGGAAGAGGTCGTCGTTCACATGCTAGAGGTTAATCCAACCGTCAAACCTAAGGAGCAGAGGCTGCGGACTTTTGCTCGTGATAAGGAAGAGGCGATAAAACTTGAGGTAGTGCAGGTATCATAAAGGAGGCTTCCCATACCACCTGGCTGGCAAATGTAGTAATGATGAAGAAAGCTAATGGCAAGTGGCGTATGTGTGTCGACTTCACCAACCTCAATCTAGCTTGCCCGAAGGATAGCTACCCACTTCCATGGATTGACAAGCTCGTAGATTCTATAGCTGGACATACTACTTTAAGTTTCCTCGACGCATATTCGGGTTACCATCAGATCAAGATGCATAAGGATGACGTAGTGAAGACTGCCTTCTAAGCTGCTGAAGGTATATACTGCTACAATATGATGCCCTTCGGGCTGAAGAATGCTGGAGCTACCTACCAGAGGATGGTCAACAAAGTCTTTGCAACCCAAATTGGCCGAAACATGGAAGCCTACGTCGACGATATGGTCATTAAAACAAAGGTCGGATATCACTTGGTCAACCTAAGAGAAACGTTCGCCAATTTGCGGGCAAACGACATGAAGCTCAATCCTAGCAAGTGCATATTTGGGGTAGCAGCAGGAAAGTTTCTGGGTTTCATGGTTTCTCAAAGAGGTATTGAATCCAATCCTGAAAAGATCAAGGCTCTGGTCGAGGAGCCCACATGTATCAAGGAGATGCAGCGACTAAACGGTAGGGTGCCAGCCCTAGGTCGCTTTATTGCCAAGTCAGCGGAGAGGTCTCTCCCCTTCTTCAAATCTTTGAGGGGGACGGAAAATTTTGAATGGACGGCCGAATGTTCAACGTCGTTCCAGCAGCTTAAGGAGTACCTTGCCTCTCCTCTATTATTGAGCAACGCGATTATGGGGGAAACCTTGTTCGTATATCTATCAGTTGGAGACCAAGCTGTGGCATCCGTGTTAATTAGAGAAGAATGGGGCTTCAGAAGCATATTTATTATGTGAGCAAGGCCCTATCCGACGTAGAGGACAGGCATTTTAATGCAGAAAAGGTGGCCTACATCTTGGTCGTTGCATCCAGGAAGATGCGAGCTTATTTCTTGGCTCACCCGATTTTCATGTTAACAAACGCTCCCCTAAGGAAGATTTTGCATTGGCCAGAAAGCTCAGGCCGACTACTCAACTAGTAAATAGAACTAACGGAGTTCGACATTGAGTATAGGCCTCGAAAGGCGTTGAAAGCTCAACCTTTGGCAGACTTCTTGGTTGAGCTTACGTTCACCAAGGAAGATAGAGAAGTGAGAGCACCAAAGGAGAGCGCGAAGGGAAAGGAGCCTGCAAGTCAGCCCGCAGTAAGTTTGCCCGACGATTGCTAAAAAGTTTATTCTGATGGGTCAGAAACCAAGAATTTTAGTGGAGCTGGGATTGTTCTAGTCGAGTCAGAGACAGGTAAAGTCTTCGAGGAAGCATTGAGGTTCAAGTTTGAAGCTTCTAATAACCAGGCCGAGTATGAAGCCTTGGTCGCAGCTATTGAGTAAGCCAAATGTTTTGGGACGACTAAAATCATGGCCTATTGTGACTCGCAGTTAATTATAAACCAGGTCAGAGGGGAGTATGAATTTCTAAACCCTACCCTAGTCAAATATTGCGACCTAGTGAAGGAACTAGTAAAAAACTTGGAGTTTTGGGAAATACAACGAGTGGGTCAAGATGATAACGAATTGGCCGACCTACTTTCAAAATTGGCCACATCAGATGAACAACATGGAGAGCCGATCTCTTATCTAGAGCATCCAGCATACGAAAGGGTCTAGATTCTATACTCAGTTGACGACCTGAGGGGTGGCTGGATTAATACAAAGTGCTGGATCGAGGAAATAAAAGACTACATAGAAAAGGGCGAGCTACCAGCTGACGAGCAAGCAGCTCGAGCAATCAAGAAGAAAGCTCCAAGGTATGTCATACACGGAGATGCGTTATTCAGAAGATCTTTTACAAAGCCATTGTTGAGGTGCGTTCACCCCATGGAGGTTACTCAGCTTTTGCGCGAGGTACATTGTGGAGTTTGTGGCAGACACCCGGGGGCCATAACTTTTGCCGACAAATTGATTACTTTGGGATATTATTGGCCTCACTTGAGAGCAGACGCTCATGATTTTGTTCAGCAGTGTGACAAGTGCCAGAGATTTGCCGACCTACCTAAGCTGCCTACAACCGAACAAAATCCAGTGGTCGCAGCTTGGCCTTTCAGTATGTGGGGAGTCAATTTGATTGGTCCCTTCCCACCCGCCCGAGGAAACTGTAAGTATGTGATCGTTGCTATTTATTACTTCACTAAGTGGATTGAAGCCAAGCCCTTAGCTAAGATTACAGAGGATAACGCCGTCAACTTTATTCATGATTATATATGGTGTTGATTTGGGATTCTGCGAGCTATTGTGTCATATAACGGGCTACAATTCTCCATGGGCTTTGAAATGGAGATGAAAAGATTGGGCGTCAAACACTGGAAGTCGTCAGTCGCATATCCTCAAGGTAACGGGCAGGCTGAAGCAGCGAACAAACTCGTTTTATCAGCACTTAAAACAGGTTTGGTTGGTCGAGCTGGAAGATGGTTGGATGAACTTCCCATTGCCCTTTGGGCAATCCGCACAACCACCCGGGGGCCTACAGGTGAAACCCCATTCGCCCTTACATATGGATTAGAGGCCATGGCACCTACCGAGCTACAGGTTCCTATAGCAAGGGTAGTCTTCTTTGATCATGAACAAAACGACGTCAACAGATTGATCGACTTGGATTTACTCGAGGAAAAGCGGGCTATAGCTCAACTACAAATGGTTAACTACAAGCAGAAAACCAAGGGCTACCACGGCAAAAAAGTCAAGCAGAGGTCGTTCAAACTGGGGGACTATATGCTGAGGAAGATCGAGGTAACAGGAAGAAAAGCAGAACAGAGCAAGTTATCTCCTAACTGGGAAGGTCCTTACATAGTTACTCGAGTTATCAAAGAGGGAACTTATATGATTGGTCATCCATAGGGTGAAGAGTTGAAACATCCGTGGCATACTAGCCACCTTATAAAGTATTACTTTTAAGTTTCAGTTTCAGTTTTCTATTTTCTATGTAATCATTCTACTACATCAATAAAGCAGCAGTTCTATTCAAAACAAGTATTGTTACTCTTATGTTTCTAACAGGTCCGACTCTTAGTCGACCTCGTTCTAACAGATTTGAATTTCAGTCAATCTCGTTCTTCTAACAGGTCCGACTCTTAGTCGACCTCGTTCTAAGAGATTCGACTTTCAGTCAATCTCGTTCTTAATTGTAACAGGTCTGACTCTTAGTCGACCTCGTTCTAACAGATTCGACTTTCAGTCAGTCTCGTTCTTCTAACAGGTCCGACTCTTAGTCGACCTCATTCTAACAGATTCGACTTTTAGTTAATCTCGTTCTTCTAACATGTCCGATTCTTAGTCGACCTCATTCTAACAGATTCGACTTACAGTCAATCTCGTTCTTCTAACAGGTCCGACTCTTAGTCGACCTCGTTCTAACATATTCAACTTTCAGTCAATCTCGTTCTTCTAACAGGTCCGACTCTTAGTCGACCTCGTTCTAACAGATTCGACTTTCAGTGAATCTCGTTCTTCTAACAGGTCCGACTCTTAGTCGAACTCGTTCTAACATATTCGACTTACAGTCAATCTCGTTCTTCTAACAGGTCTGACTCTTAGTCGACCTCGTTCTAACAGATCCGATTCCTTTTCGATCTCGTTCTAACAGATTCGACTCTTAATCAATCTCGTTCTCAAACAAGCAAGTATTAAGTCGACTTTGTTCCTGAACTAGTCCGACTAAAAACTTGTGTCAAATTTCGCTCATCCTATCAATCTAGTTCGACATACAAATAAATATAAGCAAGGATCCAAGCAGAATGATTTAAGTATAAGTCAACTACGATTAAATAAAGTAAGTCCCCCAAAACGGGCCAGAACTTGAGCAGACAAATGTTACAAGTTAGACTACCTCCCAAAATGGGCCCAGGCAGTGATTACAAAAACAAAAAAATATTTGGAACTTGTTCATCACAAAGATAAGAAAAATTGTCTTAGAACTTGTTCATTACAATCATTAAATGAAAGACAAAGAGATTAACTTTCTTGGTCGTTACCAGCCGGAACCTTCTCTTGCTCAGTTTGGGACTGCATCTGTTGATTAACTTCATTAAAAACATGTTCTTTAGTTATATCATCCCCTTCGTCTTCGTCCATCTCATCAGCTTCCTCAAGCTCTTGGAGGATCGTGTTGAAATTAACTTGCTTGATGGGAGGGGCCACTGTAAGTACCCAAATCCGGATCATCAAATCCGTCAGAAAGTTAACTGAAATCTGTTAACTGGCCCGCTCCAGGTTAACCGGAACTCGTTAAACTCCCCGTTGCCATGCCAACAAGACGTCCCGGGACTGCCCCGTGCATCCCGACGTCGAAGCGTACTTGACACGTATCATCTCACGTAAAAGTATGGCTTTCCCTGAAAAACGCACTTTCCGGCACTTTCCGGGGGCGTTTCGGACATTTTCCGGACTGTTATTTAAAAAACGGACAAAACCGGGACCCGGGAACGAAATCCCACATGGGCTGGTGACTCACAGGGCACGTGGCAAGCATGCCACCTCCCTCTAGTCACTCTTCAATCACAAATCAAGGCCAAAAGACCAAAATACCCCTGGATTTCAGTCAAAGTCCGGCCGGACTCCCTGTGCACTTTTTCTCAAATTACCACCAAGTCCCTCAGATTTCCAAAATACCCTAAAACCCTGGAAATTCAGTCCAAGTCCGTCCGGACTCCTACTGCAATTTTCACCCTATAAATAGAAGTTGCTGTCAAAGGCCAAAAAGGAACTTTTTTTACCCCAAAATCACTCTACCCCACGGCCAAACTGATTTTCACCCCTTCCGAGCTCCCGTTTTGTCTCGATTCACGTGAAACCTTCGTATTTCGATCAAATATGCCCCTTACCACTTCGAAACAACCTTTCGAACTACTTTCCGTGTCCCGTACACACCTTCCGAGCCAAAGGAGTCGACCCTAGCCATAGGTATAACTCCCTCTCTCTAAATCTCTCATTTCGTCTCGGTTTACGCGCCAGTCGCTCTGGCCGTTTCGAACAACGTTATCAAAATGTAGACGCCTCCGTCTAACGGGGTCCGATACGTTTTAGCCCCTCGATCCTCTTCTCTTTCCGTAAGAGAAGTAATCACGGGTTAAAACGGCGTTCCGACCCCGTTCCCTTTACTTTCTGTCATTTACCAATTCCGAGCTGTTTGGCTCGTTGATCGTCATTTACCAATTCCGAGCCATTTGGCTCATTGATCGTCATTTACAATTCCGAGCCGTTTGGCTCGTTGATCGTAATTTACAATTTCGAGTCGTTTGGCTCGTTGATCGTCATTTACAATTCCGAGCCGATTGGCCTCGTTGATCGTCATTTACGATTCCGGATCGTTTGATTCCGTTGACACTGCTTTAAATACTGTCATTTACAAGTCCGACCCGTTTGGATCGTGATAGTATTTACTTTTCAAAGTCTGAGTCGCAACCCGATTCATTGATCGCATATCATTTAATACGCATTTTTCCCGTATAAATCGTTAACAATGTAATGTTCGGTTCAAAACCGGAGTTCGTCCTTCGAACTCTCTTTCAAAACGCGCGACATGACGTTTGGCCTCCAAACGCTCATCTTCAAACTAAAAGCCGCCATTTGACATTTCAAATCATTTAATACGCATTTTTCCCGTAAAAATCGTTAACAATGACACGCCCGGTTCAAAAAACCGGAGTTCGACCTTCGAACTCCTTTTCAAACTCAAAATCGACGTTTGCCACGCAAACGCTCATTTCAAACTCAAAACCGACGTTTGTCATTCAAACGCCCATCTTTTCAAACAAAGTCACCTAATCAACGTTTGACATTCAAACCAAGATTAAGCTTGTCATTCAAGCCCCCATTTCAAAACACACACACACACACACGTTTTCGAGAAAGGCAGAAAGACTCGTCATGCGAGGCATTTCGGGCGATCTCGTAATACTCTACCCGAAACGTAACGTGACCTCCGAACCTAACAATCTCTGGTACTAAAAAAGCTTTTTACTCGTTTTTGCTACCAATAAAAATGATCCCCTGTTTTCAAAGTCTTTTCCTAAGTTTTTGCTACCAATAAAAACGACACCATTTTCTAAAGCCGTTTCTCAACGTTTGGGATCAAAATACAAAAACCGCGTGGCGACTCCTCATTTTCCTTCCCATGAAGCGAGGTCTCAGACACCAACCCCTCCGCGAAAAACAACCGCGTTTCGCGCCCGCGCGAAATCCCGGGTAATTTCAGTTGGCGACTCCGCTGGGGACAAGATATTTTTTTCAAAACTACCGTTGTTTTCTAAAAAAGCCTTCCGTGGGTCAAACTTTCGTTTACCCTTCCTCGTTTTCGTGTGTGTGAGTTCCTTTAAACCTCGAACGGTTTTTGTTTCGAAAGACATTACATTGTCAACTTTTCAAAATCTTACCATGTTTGTGCATCCCCATTCATGTTTGATTTTCATGCTGTCTTTTGGACTGTGCATCATAAATTCTTTAAGACACATTCTGAAAAAAATCTCTGTTTTACTCAGAAAAAGAATTTTAGTGACCGCACACTACGCGCACTTGCTGCCTCGGAACACCGCACTTCACGTGCACTTCTTTGCCTCGGTACACTTTATACACTACAACCCCTAACCCGGGATGGCCTTATCGGTTGCACCCCGATTGGTACGCGAGCACCTTTCGGGGGCGCACGGGAGTCGTCCCAAACATCCCATCCTAGCCCGTGTAAGCCATGCACTCTTTGTGTCACACTTTGTCCAAGACCCGGTTGGTTTTGGCTTAGCTCGTGTCATAAAGCCTAAGTGTATGTTTTTACGCCGGGCCGCTCAGTCAAGCTCGAGAGTTTGAGACCAAGGTCGTTCACGACCCGAAGTCTCGCGCTCTTCGGCCTTGACTTTAACGCGAACTCTGTAGAAAAATATACTAGAAGGTTCAATGTGTGGCCGTGTCACCAAACCTCGTCGTATGTCTTGTGCCGGCCACAACTTGGCCAACGCCCCCAGCTAAGGTCTCTCGCACAAGCGAGTCGGGAGAGGTCATGCCCAAATTTTGGCACGATCCTCCTTAACTTAAGGACGTTGACTTCGACTGTGGCCCGTGCGTCACATACGTTGAAAGTTTGCGTGATCAGCTAGCCTTAAGTTCATTTTTTCCTTTGTCGGTGGAACTCGCTTGCCTTATCAGACCTCGCTCGGGATAGTCCGTCCTGAGAAAGATGATCTACAATGGAAACGAGGGGCTTATAAGCATAGTGACGAGATCCACTGATTAGAGCTCTAGGATTAGTTGCGAAAAGAAGACCCGCTCTTTCCCAACCGATTAGGACTCTGAGAAAACGCGCTTTAAGTAAACATTAATCGGTAACTGCACATTGCACAAGCCCGAAACCTTGAGCCAAATACCCTTTTCCGATGCCTAAACCCCTCCTTTCGTTCCCTGCAGCGAGCGTAATGTGGTTCAGATTTTCGGGTCGGCGCCTTGCCAGAATCACGGTAACGGCGGCGTCGGGACGGTTCTTCGGTTCCCTCGGGTTCCCTCGGCCGAATTTCCGACATGTCTAGTTCACCGAGAAATCGTGACGGGAAGGACCCCCACCACCGGCAACGATATGACATTGGAAGAAGCCATCTAGGCTTGTGAGGTCCACAAGAGGCGAAGAAGATCGGCGGAATTTCGTGGTACAGCCTTTACGAATGAGCATGGTATAGCGGCTATCGCCCGGTCGGACGGTACTTTTGTCACAGTCGAGGATGACGATTCCCCGAAACCGTTCACCAAGCCTTCAACCAGTTCCTCCCCGCCAACTTACGGGATGCCTTCCCGACCAAGGAAGCAGGCCAGGCCTAGGCTCCATATTGCTACTTCTCGGGGCAACCACTGTCATTTTTGGCCGGCCAGTGCTACTCCTATCACTCAATACCACCGGCGCACCGCCGACCATCCCAGGATGCCAATATCCCTCAATACCCTCCCGGGTTCGTCCCGTTGCCTATACATCGAATCCACTAAACACCGGGACAAACCCCGATACAGCCTTCGAAAGGCTCCCGTATATCCACATATATCAAGCCTTCCACCTCCAATCACTACCGCTCACGTGGTAGCACCCGCTGCCGAGCCTCACAAATCCACCACTGGACCCAACCTTAGCCTGGATGGTCGAGCAAATGAAAGACACGAAAGCCACCATGGCGGCTTCAAGCGAGAAATGCTCAAATCCACGGATCAGGGAATGGTCACGCCTCTCCCTGCCAAGTTCGAGAATGCCGGAGATGGATCGATTCGACGTAACCGAATGTCCTCAAACGCACGTCGATACCTACGTTCTCGGCATGAGAGCAAAAGGAGCAACCCTCCAAAGCAAATGGCCGACCACTTCCAAAGATACGCTCAAAAGTTCGGCATTACGATGGTTTCGAGGGTCAAGCTGCGGATCGCCACACCCGGGATCGGATCAGTAACATTTTCACTGGAACGGTACCGATCCAACTTAGAGTGGGAAACAAGTCGTGAGGACTTAATCACCACCGAGCGAGCGGATGAAAGTGTTGGGGAATTCTACAAGAGGTGGAGCCGAAACTCTCCGAGATCATGGAGCCACTCTCCAAAGATGAGCAGATGCGGATCTTGAAGTCTTGCTTAAGGCCGTCCATCGGAACTCTCATCGATCATCATTTCTTCCCGGATCTCGGGCCATGGTCAATGCCGGCTCACGGTTCGAGAAGGATCTCAAGGAAAAGTTAGCTCTTGCACGGCCGTATAGATACCGCTCGGCGGTTGCATTCAATCCCGCACCGGCCCCGTGAGGAAAGATACGTCTGTCAGCTACATCCATCGGGGACAACGGTCGGGCAACGAAACCCGGTCCGCAAAGCAACAATTCTACTCGAAGCGGCTGACTTGCCGTACACTTCGACAAGTTGGACATGCCACTGAGCAAGATCTTTGGAAGGGTTAATCAAGGAAGGTCTCCTTAAACCCTTTGCAAATTACAAACCCAAAATCCCGTAGCCAATGCGGACAAGAGCAAATCTTGTGCCTTCCATCGGTATCACGACCATACCACCGGCAAGCTGCGTGGGGTTACGATACGAAATCCGAACTTGATAGAAGAAGGCAAGTTGGAGCGCCCCGTGGGCCCAATACGATCGGAAACCCTTTTCAGAACAATAACAGCGTAAATTCCATTGAGTGGGTGCCCAAGAAGATTGCCACGAGAACCGGTTTCTCCGCCTCTTCCGGTCGGTTCCTCATCAAATGTCCACATCGGCTACGATGTTTGTGGCCTCCACTCCACTTTGCACAGTACGAGTCTCGAGATATGGTCAGGAAGCAATCCTCACGCCCAGCAGAGAAGAAAAAGTCCTCTCAACGGCAAGCGAGAGAAAGATACGAAGGCTGGGGACACCGGTGTAGGTACACTCGGAGAGCCTTAGGGAGGTTCGACTACTACGTGCTTTGTACTCCGGCCGAGTCCTCTCTTCCTCCGGGCCATACGGCTTTAGAGCAAACGGGGATGGGAAAGCCGAAAAGTCCTGGCGACAACGAGCTCGAGACCACAGGACACCGGAATACCTCGAGATCTTGGTAATCTTCTTTGCCCGGTCGAAGCCTGCCCTCGCGGGATCGGCCAAGATTCAATTGTCCGGCTTAGAGCTCGGACCGGTAAAGGAAGATCAAAGTCGGCTTGGCACTCGCACTCGATCAACGTGCTAACCAAGGGCGGCAACCGTCACAAGCGGCCTCGACATAATCCCGAGGCTCCGGCAAAGGCTTTGCCTCGCAAGAGGAAGACGGGAAACGGATGGCTTGATGACTCTCCTTCTCGGATAGAGACCGGATCTACGATTCCCGGTATGCAGCAGCGGTATAATCACGTTACGTGACGAAGACTTACCAAGAGATGCCTCGGGGCACAACGAAGCTCACGTACATCGCTCTCGAAGCTCAACACCATAACACTCCCCGGAGTATTGGTAGACAACGGGTCGGCCGTTAACATTCTCCCTCTCGGCATGATGCGAGCCCTCCGTATCAATGAAAGCCATCGATCCCGTCTACTCGGACTATCGAGGCCTACGACGGCTCGTCTCGTCCCATCACGGGGACGGTAACTCTGGAACTACGGTTCGAAACCCCAAATGGTGCCGGCAAAATTCCACATAATGGACATTCCATCCGAGTTCACGGCTACTGTTAGGGCGCCCTTGGCTGCATCACATGAAAGCCATAGCTTCCACTCTCCATCGGTGTGTTAAGTTCATTAACCGGCGGGGAGATCTCGAAGTCATCAGGGGATAGTTTCCTCATAGGAAACGAAGCGAGACAATAGCGAGCGTGTCGTACTCGAGCACGGGGTTACCTCCTTCGAATCAACCAAGGGACTATCGGGGCAAATCTCATCGGAATCCCTCGAGTTCGGAGATGCTAACTATGTAAACGTACTCGAACGAGGCGGACCACAGACGATCCGATACATCAAGTTCAGCTGTCGTTTCCAACATTTGGAGCGGTTGGAAAGAAACGGCGAACATCGCCATGATGCGGGCACATAAACCCCGAGTCTCCAATCGGAGATTCGTCGGCATTCTCCAAACCAACTCTGGCCCCGCAGTGAAGAGATCTTTGTGATAAAGGTCAACAAGCACCGTCATTCTCGGGATGAATGCATGAAAGTCGTATGGGATGTCCTCCACGAGGAACTACCCATTGCACCCCTCTTCTCCAATGAAGAGCATGATGTTTTCTAAGTTTGCTCCGGCAACGCAACCGGACGCAATATGTCCCTACGTTTGGATTGAACCGTCGAGATGACGACGAATCGGGACTCTCCGGAGTCGAGGACGCGCGGGACCAGCGGGCGGACCTCTGCATTCACATGCTCGGTTTTGAGGACGGCGCTCCTTCCGATCGGGTCACCTACGACCAAGGCTCCAATACCATGGAAATTGTCAAGCTCAACGTCCGGTACGGGCGGCTATCAGGCAATTGGAAGCAAGCGGTTCACACGACAAAGAATCCCTCGATCAAGTGGGCGACGACGACTTCGTCAACATCATCTATTCCGAGATATCCCGATGTTACCGAGGATCCGATCCTTATCGTCGGATTACGCAATACCAAAGTCACCCTCGATTGCTGCTCATGGTAAACGAGGCCACGGCCAAGCGAGCTCGAGCTCATCACTACTTAAAGTACCGGCCCGGTGGCAACCGGCCCGTGCCGTCGGTCAAGCTTATACCCTCAAGCGCCGCCAAGGCCGAGGGCAGCAGGCGAAGGAGACCAAGCTCCTCACCACCTTTCTGAGTCGAGATCAATCTCGGGAACGCTTTGGCGGCCGCCCCGAAAACATGCGCGAAAGTCTTCCCCTTGGCGAGTCGGCTTCCGACATAGGAAATGACCACCTCGGCATCAACATGCTCCCGGTTCGATTCTGTTCCCGGCCGTCGCGGCCCCGGATTCGGACATCACGCGATCATTGCTAGCTCGATAGACTTGGCGATCGAGCGAGATCACGAGGCTGTCAACATTGCGGGAATTCAATACCCTGTGGGGTCAATCAACGAATATGGGCAAATTTCTTGGTAATCGAGATCAAGGAAGGCCGCATGGAATGTCCCGGTCAGACTTCCTTCGTCAACGTAATCCAAGTATTCCCGCCATTCGGCGATTTGAATGTAATCACGGTTACGGACACTAGTCGGATGATGCGCACCTACGGAGCGCTTAGCTCTCGCAAGGAAAGCCCTCATGGAACTAGCCGCTCAAGAAAGTCATCTTTGGGACGAAGACCAAGCTCGAAAGACCGACGGGGACCGAGCCCTTAAAGTGTCACGGGCGGCTTCGGACGAAAGCTAGAGGCCACTCTAGACCGGTTCGACCTCGGGGTTTTGCTCACGGCAACTTCCCGGACTACCGTCTGTTCTCATCCAACCCCTGCTGCCGGGCGAGGGTGGTCAACGGTCCCGATGACCTAGGAGATGGAACGACACGGCATAACGAATCTTAGCGCTTACCTCCCGGGGAAAGCAAGTTCTCTGTGAAAGCGGCGACGAAGATGATGAAACCATTCTCTTCCAAGCCGGGCATGAAGTCAACAAAGCCGGACTCCCGAGGGTCACGGGAGGATGGGAACGGATCATTTCCGCACTCAAATTGAAAGGCCAACTCGGGGAGAAAGGTCTATTTAAAAACAAGAGGAGGATGGAAATTCGTCTCGAGCAACTACTCGGGGAAATTCCACGAGGCCAGAGGCATTCGTTTACGAAACGATCAGCGGGACAACAACCGATCACATGGGCGAGATGTTCGGGAAGCCGTGTACTCACCTTCCGACATACCCGCCACTCGAGATAAAACAAAGGAGAAAACTCTCCCCGATGGAGGTTTACCTAGGCGCCGCACGCGAGTTCAAAGAAGCAGCGGCTATTCTCACATGGGAAGAAACGCGGCGCTAACTCTCGGCGCGAGCTCCATTGCAAGAAAGTTGATCTGGGCCAAGAGTGGAGGAAAATTAGCAAACCCTGAGTATCGCCAGACCCAACTCCAGAATGCCCTGAGTATGCTCGGCAAGAAGGAAAGGAACGCGATATACCGTGAAGAGATCAAGGAGACCGTTCGCTTGAGCCGAGAACTCTCCAACCTCCCTCGGAGGGTCAACGCACGGTTCGGTTCGAGGCAACCCTTTGTTGTGCGCGACATTCGAACAGCTGCGTCAAAGCGTAGGCTACCTCCCGCGAGGCACCTAAGCCGGTATCACAGGACGAGAATCCGTCAAGCTGCCGAAGCTTCGGGAATACATCCACGATCAATGAGTTGAGGAAGACATATGGCCCTATCTTACGAGGAATCCTCCTCTAACTATGGCTCAACTCGGAAGCGGCTGTTCGAAGGGACCAAACGATGTCGGCGTTCTAACCCGATCGGGTCAAATCCATGCATTACCACCTAAGGCCACCAAAAAGCTGCGGGCAGGCTGCAACCCGGTCGGCCCGAAGACGCAAGTTCCCTGAAAGAGGACCCGATCCTCGCTCGGCTCAAGCGGACTCGGGCGAACATTTCCCTTTGGTCTCTGCTCACCTCTTCATATCCTCACAAGCTCAAGCTAGAGGAAAGCTGGCCCGTACCATGGTCCCAGTGGGCCATGACCCCGAGATGAAGTCATTCGGATGATCGGCAACATCAGCTATGGCATCATTATCACCTTCACCATTTGGACCTTCCAAAATTTGGGGCGATCACAATGAGCCGCTCTACATCACGATCAGTGGACGGCGTCGCCTTCCGCGTGTTGGTAGACGGAGGTTCCGGAATGAATGTCTTGCCCGCCAAGATGATGGACACTGCTTGACATCAAGCCCGAGATCTGAAGCCTTCGGTCCACCTTTGTCGAGGCCTATGACTCTACTTCCGTACGGTTCTCGGGGTTGCTACTCTTAACATACGGTTCGGCAAGCGGGTGATCCCCACCGAATTCCAAGTATTGGACATTCCAATCACTTTCACGGCCATCTGAGGCATCCCTGGCTGCATCAAATCAATGGCGTGGCATCCACCCTTCATCGGTGCCTCAAGTTCATGCAAGGCAACGAGCTAACCACGGTCTACGGCGACGGCGTCACCACCGAGGGGACCGGCACCAACGACATTCCGGTATTAGAAATCAAGCATAATGACGACATGGCATTAGCGGATTCACTCTGGAGACCTCCAAGATCCAAATATGCAACGTGGACCTTCCACTATCTCACGACCCGATTCCTCCTGCCATGAGGATGATGAAACTCATGAACTTCATCCCGGGGCTGGGGCTCGGCAAAAGGCTGCAAGGCCAACACCAAGTTATTGAAGTCAAGGACCACACCACGGTCCGGGGGCTTGGCTACGTGCCAACACCGGGCGATATCAAGGAAGACAAAAGGCTCGCCCGCACCAAGGCAACAACCCGTAAAAGGGGAACCTCAGACGGCACACCCAACCTCCGGCCTTACGGCTTTGACCTCGCTCATTACTTCACCAAGGGAACCAACGGCGGGCGAGGGGACCGGCAAGGGAACAAGCGGCGAGGCGGGGGCCAAGCAAGGGAATCGGCAATGCAGCGAGGGGGCCGGCAGGCGGAAGCGGCGAAGCGAGGGGACCGGCGGTGGAGCCCGATGAAGATGAGAAAGAAGCGAGGATAGTCGGCAGAGACTACGGGAAGAATGGAACAACTAGCACGGGACCTCAAGCGTTTCGAGAGGACTCAAAGCTAATCCGATAAGGGGAGCGTTCCTCGACATCACGGCTCTACTGGACCAAGCTGCCACCACGGTCCGGCACGAGCACACATTGAGGAATCCGGACTTGGAGGAGCAACTCGAGGGTACTCTCCATGGGAAACAAATTGTTCGGATCGGCCACCGAGGCCACGTTCGAGACAGGTAACTCCAAAGCGAAGGAACCGGGAATTCATAGAAGACGCTCTCGGTGGACCGGCTCTACGAGTCTTTTTGAAGAAGTCATGGAGGTGCCAAACTGATTGACACAGGCTCAGACAACGGCATGATCGCCATGATTGGGACGGCGAAGCCAAGCCTCTCGATCCCCGAACCCTCATCAAGCATCCAGCAATGCCATTTGAAGAATTGGGTAACTTTCACCGGACCAAGGGCAAGCCGAGCGGAAGCTGGAAGACAAGGCTGGGCCCGCACCCACATCTCCACTAAACCCGGTCTCAAACCCTTTGAGTCGGTCCTTGTCAAAGTCCGGTCCTACGAGTCATCCAAGCGGCCTTACGCCAGGAGGACTATGATAATGTAGCCAATCATGTATTCCACTTTCTTGTTTAATGAAAAGTCGACCTTTCGGAGTATCCTCTCATTGCCACTTTAACAAGCGATAAGTTAACAAACAACTTAAAAGGCGTTAATAATTCAATTGATAAAGAAGCGAGACACATTAAACGAACAATACATTAAGGAAGTTCTCGAGCGTGTAGTTGACCAAGAGGACAACCGGGCCCAGCTGCCGAAGAGGTTATGACCAAAGTGAACACTGGGGTCGGTGCAAGAGCCTAAAGAGACACAAGTGGGCGGTTTCTTCGCCGATGCGAAAAAGAAGCCACGATAAGCCTCCTACGGGAGTATGTTGACGTGTTCGCCTAGTCATATCGGGACATGCCGGGACTCGATCCCTCAATCGTGGAGCACGAATTCCCTGGATCCCGAATCCAAGCACAGTCAAAGCGAGAAGGCGCAAGATCAAGCGAGTGGTCCTTGCAAGTTAAAGAAGAGATTGAGAAAATGCTCGAGTTGGTTTCATCGAGTGATTGAGTACCCGACTTGGCTCTCCAACATCGTGACGGTCACCAAGGCCAACGGAAAGGTCGAGATCTTTGTGTGGATTTCGGGATCTCAACAAGGCCAGCCCTAAAGATGATTTCCCCTTGCCTAACATCGACATCTTTGGTCGACACCACGGCAAATTTCGAAGTAAAGTCCTTCGTGGACGGGTTGTTGGATACAACCAGATCAAAATGTCAGGAGGATCAAGCCAAGGCGCCTTCACCACTCCATGGGGGACATATTGTTACACGGTCATGCCGTTCGGTCACGAAGAACTCGGGGCTACTTACCGGCGAGCTGCAGCAGCCTCTTCCATGACATGATTCACAAAGAAATCGAAGTATATGTCGACGACATGATCATCCGCTCCAGGGGATCGGACATGCGGCACATGACGGATCTGAGAAAGTTCTTCAACGGACTCGAAAGCACTCCATGAGGCTAAACCCGGCAAAGTGCACCTTCGGCGTCAAGCGCGGCAAGTGCTTGGGGTACATGGTTACGAGAAAGAGGTATCGAAGCCGATCCCAAGAAAATCAAGGCCATCATCGACATGAAGCCGCCTCAAACCACTGACGAAGTGAAGAGCTTCATGGGAAGACTTCGGTACATCGGTCGCTTCATCAACCGAGTTGACATCTCTCTGCGAGCCCATGTTCAAGCGATGAAAAGAATGCCGACATCAAATGGGACTCAGAGTGCCAAACGGCTTTTGAGAAGATCAAGACCTACTTGGTGAATCCCCCAATTCTGTGCCCTCCACATGAAGACAAGCCACTACTCTGTATCGGACGGTAACGAGACACGTCAATCGGAGCAATGCGCACAAGAACAGAAAGATTCCAAGGTTGAGCATGCAATCTACTTCGTAAGCCGGAAGCTTCAAGGAAGTGAACTCGGCTACTCGGCGTCGGAGAAAACTTGTACCGCCTTGGTATGGGTAGTCGGGAAAGCCCAGAAACACTACATGCGGTCGCATTCGGTGCTCTGGTCTCCAAAGTGGACCCCGTCAGATATCTCTTTGACAAGCCATCCCTGTCAATGCGGCTAGCCCAAGTGGTCATTCTTCTGGCTAAGTTCGACATCAGTACGTAATGGTCGAGAAAATCAACGAAAGGGTAGAGTCATGGCGGATCAGTGGCCGACTTCCCGGCGGTGAACCTAAGGGTCCTGATCCGCAGTTTCCGGACAACGGAATCTTCTCACTCGACAGCGCAAACTGCTGGCAACTCTTCTTCGATGGGGCGGCCAACAAGAAGGGGAATGGTATTGGAATGCCCCTTATCGATCCCAAGGACGAGCATACTCCCATAGCCATCAAGCTGAATTTCGAAGCAACCAACAATGCGGCGAATACGAAGCTGTGCGGCGGGTTTGGAAGCCGCCCTCGGCGCAACATCTCGAAGCTGGATGTATATGGAGACTCGGCATTGATCATCAATCAAGTGTCCAACAAATGGAAGACGGTAGATTCGGCCTTCGGAAGTACCATACGTACATGGAGGAGCTCATTGCTCGGTTCAAGGACATCTCTTTTCATTATTTGCCAAGAGACGGGGAACCGTTTCGCGGACGCCACAGCAACCCTCGCCTCTCTTGTCGAAATTCCCGATGGGAAAGCGGTAAAACCCCTCGAGAATAGGCGGACGGGAAACACCCGCCTATTCTTTGTGAGATCGAAAAAAGAAAAAGAAACGATCGACGAACCACCTGGTACAATCAGATTTACCGGTACCTCCAAAGCGGAGAAGCTTCCTTCACAAATGAAGATGGAAAATACAAAGAAGGGATCAAAGCCAAAAACATGATGGCATTAAAATGCTGGCATCCCATTTCGTCATTACGGGGTATGTTGTACAAGAAAGCGCCACCAAGGGCCGCTCCTTCGGTGTGTAAACAAAGAAAAAGCCGGCGAGCTAATGAGCAGAAGTTCACAACGGAACACTGCGGTCCGCACATGAACGCCCGAGCATTGACACGAGATCATTCTCCGTATGGGATACTATTGGATATCAATGGAAACAGGCGCATCCGGTTCGTCCAAAGTTGCGACAAATGTCAACGGTTCTCAACCTCAATCACATCCCACCTCACGAACTCTGTGCACTTTGCATGACTACGCCATGGCCTTTCGCCACATGGGGAATCGATGTCATCGGCAAGATCACTCCTCAGGGAGCAATGGTCACGAGTTCATTTTAGTCGCGATCGACTACTTCACCAAATGGGTAGAAGCCGAGATCGTACAAGGTCTTGAATTCTAAGAAGGTGGCCGAGTTCATCCGAGAGAACATCATGTGCCGATACGGAGTGCCCAGCGAGATCATATCCGACAATGGGACTCACTTCGAAGGAGATTGTGACCAACTATTGCGGCCGAATTCGAGTCACACGTCACAAGTCTTCTCCTTACGGACCACAAACCAATGGTGCGGTAGAGGCGACCAACAAAACTCTCGCCATGATAATCAGAAAGATGACCACCAAAGGTCGGGACTGGCCCGAAAAGCAACATTTAGCCCTTTGGGGATACAGAACATCAGTCAGAACCGCCACAGGGGAGACTCCGTTCGCGCTTACCTACGGAATGGAAGCGATGTTGCCTATAGAATTGGAAATTCCATCCCTCCGAGTCCTCTTGGAAAACGGGATCAATGAAGTCGAATGGCTACAGAGCCGTCACGATGAACTTGCTCTACTCGACGGCGCAGATTGAAAGCCATGGAACACACTCGAGCCTACCAAAGCGAGAATGGCCCGAGCATTCGACAAGAAAGTCAAGATCAGAGACATCGAGAGAAGGCGACTTGGTGCTAAAGGAAAAGCCTCCTACGCGGACCAATCCCCTCGGAAAGTGGGAGCCTACACGGATAGGACCGTTCGTGGTACAAAGAATCTTCTCCGGAGGAGCCATGAAGCTAGCAGACTGGGACGGAAACCCTTTCGTTAACACCGTGAACGGAAGCAAGCTCCGCGGATACTTCGTTTGAGGAAGAGCACGAGTCAACTCACCTTCCCCATACACCGTCCCCTCGGTAAAATTAAAAGTGCTAAAGAGTAATACCCAGCTGGATACATTCCCGCTAATGATCCGAGGGTAAAACAATAAGCACTTCTTTTGTCTTTGTTTTTCTCAAATTCACCTAAATTGTCGAACTACGGTGACACTGAGCCCCTTAGTCCAATTGTAAAAGGGGAACGTGGCGGCCGTCATTGGTTCGGTCTAAAAAAACAAAAAAAAAATACAATAAGCATCAATTGCTTGTGTTTCGAAAAACTCTTTTCATTTAACCTACAAATTCATAACGGTTAAAACATTCTTTGATGAGTTCAAGCACGGTCAACTCTTGACTCGCTACACGCTAGCAAAACTACAATAAAACATTAATCAATTAATGTGTACGCAATGACAATGGGTGGATACTGCGGGACGGCAAGGTCAATCTAGTTTCCGTACTAGGTCCTTCATCCTTCTTCCCCTTCCCTTTTCCCCGTGAGTGTTCTTCACCTTCGCGGGAAATATTCAGTAGGCCTTCTACAGCTCGGGGACTCTTCCCGACGCCTCCGTCAAGCTTGTGGGCTCCAGCGCAGCCCTTTCTCTAGCTCTGTCTCGAGCCGCCTCGCTTCGAGCCATCATAACGGTGCTTTGATTGGCCTCCCGATCGGCACTTGTCTCATAATCGGCCATGGTATCGCCCGGTACGATTCCCGGGGGTTAGCCACTTGCTTCGGTCCTCCTCAAGAGTCGAGGCATCTAGGTGATCGGCACCCAGCGGCTCACTCAGTCTCCACAAGGTAGCCATCTGTGTCTCCCCTATACACTCTTCCGTACCGAGTTCGGATCTTGCGTCGGCGAGCGATTTCCCTCTCTCCGGTGAAAGAGAACCACAGCGGGAAAGGACGTGTATTGCCACCCGGGTGATCGGCAATAGCGTCGAAGGATCTTCCATCCGCGGAGATCCCACCTCAGGTAGCGGCATAACTCGGATCGGTCGGTGGCACTGCTCCGGCCCGTACTTGTCGCGAGAACCAATGATGGAATATAGAAAAGATGTGAGAACGGCCCGGCACTCGACAACCAACGGACCCTCTGAGCGGTCCTACAAGTCTGTAACTTCCAATGGGGAACCCACCATCGCCAAGTGATGCGTGCAAAGTCTCGGCCATCCGAGCTCCGGCTCGGCTGATCGCCCCATCACCGGAAGGACGTCGAGAGAAGGACCAAGCGTCACAAGAGATTGGCACCTCAGGCATCATCTGCAGTGTGAGCACCCCAACCCGGGACCTAACGCGTGTCCCGAGCTGGAGAGGCTCAATCTAAGAAAACCATCTTAGTTTTTAAAACATTTGTTTGCCTTTAAAAGAATACCACTTTTCAAACTTCCAAATTAAAATCAATTGATAATATCCCTACTTAAAGGAAATCCAACTACAACTTTAATAAACCGAATTCTGATCAATTACACAAAAACCCTGATTCAC
Organism: Adenophora triphylla var. japonica; assembly: GCA_022495995.1. Classification (NCBI taxonomy): domain Eukaryota; kingdom Viridiplantae; phylum Streptophyta; class Magnoliopsida; order Asterales; family Campanulaceae; genus Adenophora; species Adenophora triphylla. Next base: position 76,824 of record JAFEMH010007376.1, read on the forward strand.
ATTGTTTAACAAAAGTGTTTCCATACAAATTATAAAAGTGGAATACTTAATAAATACTCCTAATAACCAACTCCTATACTTAACCTGACAAGCCCCAAAAGCAAAAGTCCACAATGATATCCCCGGCCTCACTGGTTCGGGTCACCTGTCTCGGAATCTAAAACATTAAAGGGAGAGGGGTGAGAATAAATCTCAGCAAGCTATTATGAATGCAGCAATATGCCAAGTAAGATGCAACACATAGCATGGTTTCACATAGCACATTATTAAAGCGGTAAACACCTTACGTTACCTCATTTTACCTTTCCCGTCTGAACAATAAGTCGTACAACGTGGGAGTAAAACTACACTCTTTGGTGAATTGCCCCATGCACATTCACCGCTTATAGGTCTCATACCCCGAGGAGATCCATATAAGAAAATGGGATACATATATGACCCTTAAATTAGAGTATCATATACTATCATCAACTACTCTTGTAAAGCTTAGCTTCATACGAGCATTCCACCTAATCACCAAATCGCAGCGGTATGTAAGGGCTCCTTATTGCTCAATACGGTAGCTTGCACGGCCCACTCTGTGGCCACGAGAGGGGAAGGGTCACCGGTATGATGAACCTTCAATCAACTTATAGAACAAATCAATAATTGATTGAATTCCATCATACCCACCCGAATATAAACACGTTCGAAGCACATAATAGATACTTGAAATAAAATCCACAAAACGGGATAATAATATAACAACATGGTAAAGTATACTCATGCTAAAACAATACCATAGTGCAACAACCATTTAATGCACTATGCATAACATCACCCAATGAATATGAGTTCAATTAAGGTAGCAATATAACCACATAATCCCACAGGGATACAATGAATTCAACGATGTCGGATAATCCACAAGTGGGATACAATATAACAATAGGCTAAATAGTCCATCCTTGAAACGTCAAAGTATTCACATAATCAATAATTCCACAATTGGGATAACCATGCTACAATGATACATATACACTTAACACCATAGTGTAGCCTATAGTTTTTAACATTATTCAAGCTAACTACCAAGGGTATGGGAGCAAGTAAAGTCACCAAGTACCATAAACCCAATCCTACGAAGTCATTACTCGACCTTGAAAAATCTTAATAAAAGTGCAAGACCCTACTTCCCAAGTTTGGACCATTCTCAGAACCATATTTAACTACTCCCACAATTCCATTTTGACCAAATAAGAAGTCATGGCCTAGCCAAGGTATCCCACTCTAACCTAGGTTTAAAAGGATTAATTTATATCCGGGTTGGGTTAGGTTCTACTAATATAAATGGTTGGGAGTTATGCCACGAGGTTATTGGTAAAATCAGCAAGAACGGAAACTGGGAAGGTTCGGGTGCCATGGGCGACCAGCCCGTAGCCGCTTGGGCGACCGCCCAGCGAGATTCAAAGGGGGTTAAGGCTTTGTTGGAGAGTTGGGCGACTGCTCAAGAAGACTTGGGTGGCCGCCCAAGAAAGGTTGTAAGGGGTTCCCAAGTTCTGTCTACATGGGCGGCCGCCCAAGCCCCCATGGGCGACCGCCCAAGAGGCGATTTAGCAAAAGATCAGATTTTTAATCCCTTTGATTCTATGTTCTTCTTCCTTAATCAATCTTTCCCATCTTAGGTATTTATGAAGAAAAATCCCAATTATTTATCACCTCACTCTAAATCATTCCAACCCAATATAACCTAACCTAAACCTAGATCATTTACTATTTGATTTTCCACCCATTTCACTACTATAATTAAATTCTAACCTTCTAAATCTAACTCCACCCATTCCCTTCAATCTAAACCAACTTCCATAAACCATAACAACATTTTAAGTCATTAACCCATTTCTCAACTTCAAGAAGACTTCCAAAACCTTAAACAACAATTACAATACTAAGAACAACATTAAATAGTTCATGAGCAATTATATGAAGGGAGGTCATAACAACTCACCTTGGAATAGGAGATGGATTATGGATTTCTTGAGCTTGTTAAACTCCCCTAGATGCCCCGATCACAAAAGTACCACCGGTTTGAAAATGGAGGGAATGGAGCTTGCTAGCCACTTAGAAGGAGAGGCTCTCAAATGGGGCTTCCATGGAAGGTTGTAAAGAAAAATGGAAGAGAATAATGAGGAAGATGGAGGAGGTGAAAGTATGGGAAGGATAGAGTGAGGAGAGGAGGACACTTGGAGGGGGTTTTAGAAGGAAGTAAGAGTTGGCCCCCCCCCCCCCAAGAAAATATCTAAGGCTTTCCATTTTAATATTAACCCTTCCCCCTAATTATTTATTCTACTCATTTTAACCTCCTCTTACTCTTTATCGAATTTCTATTTTTTATTTTCTCCAAAGTTCTTATTTAATATCTAATGTATTTTTAGAAGATTCTAAAGTTACTTCTCACCCAATTTATCTTAAATTAAGAATTTAAAGACATAATTGAACACATAAAATTAATATAGATATTAAAAGTACATAATAGGATATTTAAAATTAGTGCTTAGGGTTGGGGTCGTTACACTCACTCCCCCTTAAAGAAAATTCGTCCCGAATTTGATTGTCACTTACCCTAAGGTTCAAATAGCAAAGGTTACCTTTCATACCTTCTAACCTAATATCTTTTAATTAGATTTCTCAATGGCATGATTACGCTACACATTCTCATAACCCGAGTACTCTAGGACTTCACTTCCCAATTAGTCTCTTCAATTCTATGATTCTTTCCAAGATTTCTAATTTCATTAATAATACGATATTACAACGCAATATTCCAAGAATACCATACAATTATCACTAACCCGAATTTTACGACCTCAAGAAAGTACAATTAAATAAAAAGTATTACAACTTATGTCACCAAATGCATTACGATATTACATTTAAAACTTCAAATACTCTCTAAGTTGCTCCAAGTCGGTCTATAAGTCAAATCACCGACCTTTTCTAAAACTTCAAATGGATTAACAAACTTTGGCGCTAAATTACCTTAGGCCTAGCTTCACTAACCTCACCCCAACAAATTGGAGATCGATATTTTCTTCCTGAACCACGCCTCATACGGTTTTATCTCAATGCTAGAATGATAACTGCTATTATACGCAAACTCGCTAAGGTTAATTAAACTTCTCAAGTTGAAAGGAAATCCGTCACACAGCATAACCTATTCCTCAAGAATTTGGGTAGTCTTCAAATCTCTTCCTTTCGACTAACTAAATCTCCCTACTCTTAGGATCGGTAACAACTCTCAAAGAAAGCTTCAAAAAGATAAGGTTCCTACTTAAATAACGCAACACAAGTGCAGCTACTCCCGAGTAGAGGATAAGAAAATCTCACTTATCTAAGTTAAATTCCTCAAAGCATACATTATCACTTTCCCATTTCGTATAATATCATAATCTAATCTTCCTTTAATACACCTTAAAATTTCACAGAGTCCTCACATCCACTAGGTAATATAAGGGCCGGATCTATAACTAATCTATTCTCCATTTCTATTAATATGATTCATCCTTATTATATCCTACACCATTTATACGTCCTTTAGAGTCAACCAAAGCAACGACTTTACAATTCTTAAGAGTTCCTTAAATTTCTTCGGTAGCACTTCCCAACTCAAAGATCACGGACTCAATCCTCACAAGATTCATGGTAACATCCGAGTTTAGGACTATAGAACCCAAACTCTGCAATCCTCTCGAGCCAACTCATACTAGCCAAACTTGCATGCAGGGCCTCCTCCCAAGGAATCCTTAACCCAATTCTCGAAATGATTTTTTTTTTTTCCGGAACTTTATTTAACAAAGAGATCCTCAATTCTAATTACCCTAAAGTCATCAAAATAAGGGTTTAAAATTTTGCTTATCATACTCAGAACCAACACATGAAATATACCGACGGGAGCACATTTACCATTTACTCACAACTAGCACATAAAAATTTTGAAAAGACTTCCTACGCAAGTCTAACATATACCAATTACCCTTCACATCTTAATTCAAAATTTTCACCTTAAATACCCATATATAACAAGAATTTCACATTGAGGTTTACCTATATCAAATACCAATATAAGCAACTTAGGCATGGAAAAAGGAGACTCACTTATTATGATAGTCTACCATTATACAACAACTACTTAACCCTCCGGTCAGGTATATCTCAAAATCATAAATTAATAATTATACCAATTCAGCGGCAATACATGCTCAGCCATAACCACATCACCATCGTGGTAAACCAAAGAAGGTTCGAGGTATTCTCTCATAAGAGCAGAATCCTCTAACAATAAAACAAAATTTCAAACAATGAATGCCACATAAAAGCAAAACGCTATGCTACACATAATGATATGAAACAGGATCTATAAAATATGATCCCTAACCACGAGACAGGGAATATACCTCTAGTGACCTCACGGGAAATCCATCTCTCTTGGACCCAAAACACATACTTGACCTTGGAGCTTCTCTTTTGGTTTCCCTTCCTTATCTCTTTTGATACCACCTCTTTGACCCCTTTGGCCAGGCACCCGAAGCTAACCTCTGACGAAATGCGGGACAATTTTTCTGTAGTGCCCCATTTCTCCACAATTCAAGCATTTCCCTTGCTTACTCCAACACTGTCTTCGAGTTACCCATCTTCTTGCAATATTTACAATTCATCCCATCTTGTTTGGGTATTGGCCTAGGCGAAGAAGCTACCACAAGTTCCTCTCTCACACTTCACTGAAGTTAAAGCCCTTGGGCGATCTCTAATGATTTTGGATCCTTGTCCTAGATACTTTGGCTTATCTCAATCCCACCTTCCGATTTTCCACTATTTTCCTCAATGCTATTCTCGATCTTATAAGCTCTCTCTAAGCGTCGATAATTGGTGAAGCTATCAATCACTAATTTCTTCCTAAACTCAATCCTCAAACCTTTTATAAACCTATGAACTCTTTTCGCTTCATACGATACCAAATGAGGGCAACTTCTAGCTAATTCCTCAAACACGATTACATGCGATTCACCGTCATGATCCCTTGTTCTAGTCCTAAGAATTCGATCTCCTTCTTGTCCCTTGTAACCATCGAAATGAAATAATCCTCGAACCGTTTGGTGAAATTATCCCAAGTCACAGGCGTATGATCCCGCCCCCAATTTCCTTTCAAAATCTTGCCACCACCGATGTTTGGACCTTCAAGTTTGAAAACGGCATACCTAACTTTCTCTTCGTTGGGACTTCCTATAACCTCAAAAATCCTATTCATTTACGCTAACCATTTTTACGCCTTTAACGGATTCGGATCTCCGTTAAAGCTCGGTGGGATTCATCTTCACAAATCTTTCCAATCCATCACTTTGACATCCCTCTGGTTGATTCGGGCCCGATCCTCTAGTCTCCATACCTTGTACAAACATCTGAATAATTTCATAATCTCTTCATTACGAATTCCACCTATACTCATATCTCCTTCATTTTCTAGAACCTTTCGCTGGTCATCCTCGCCTCCGGCCATTAGAACGAACTCCTGCATTAAACACTCGGCGTCAATTTCCACACATTCCCCCTTAGTTTAGACATCTACCCTTGACCTCTAAACTAAGCTCGTTCTATTTGTGAGCACCCCAACCCGGGACCTAACGCGTGTCCCGATTTGGAGAAGGCTCAATCTAAGAAAACCATCTTAGTTTTTAAAACATTTGTTTGCCTTTAAAAGAATACCACTTTTCAAACTTCCAAATTAAAATCAATTGATAATATCCCTACTTAAAGGAAATCCAACTACAACTTTAATAAACCGAATTCTGATCAATTACACAAAAACCACGATTCACATTGTTTAACAAAAGTGTTTCCATACAAATTATAAAAGTGGAATACTTAATAAATACTCCTAATAACCAACTCCTATACTTAACACGACAAGCCCCAGCAAAAGTCCTGATGATATCCCCTACTCATTTGGTTCGGGTCACACGTCTCGAAATCTAAAACATTAAAGGGAGAGGGGTGAGAATAAATCTCGGCAAGCTATTATGAATGCGGCAATATGCCAAGTAAGATGCAACACATAGCATGGTTTCACATAGCACATTATTAAAGCGGTAAACACCTTACGTTACCTCATTTTACCTTTCCCGTCTGAACAATAAGTCGTACAACGTGGGAGTAAAACTCCACTCTTTGGTGAATTGCCCCCATGCACATTCACCGCTTATAGGTCTCATACCCCAGAGATCCATATAAGAAAATGGGATACATATATGACCCTTAAATTAGAGTATCATATACTATCATCGCTATCTTGTAAAGCAGCTTCATACAGAGCATTCCACCTAATCACCAAATCGCAGCAGTATGTAAGGGCTCCTTATTGCTCAATACAGTAGCTTGCACAGCCCCACTGTGGCCACGGAGGGGAAGGGTCACGGTATGATGAACCTTCAATCACTTATAGAACAAATCAATAATTGATTGAATTCCATCATACCCACCCGAATATAAACACGTTCAAGCACATAATAGATACTTGAAATAAATCCACAAAACGGGATAATAATATAACAACATGGTAAAGTATACTCATGCTAAAACAGTACCATAGTGCAACAACCATTTAATACACTATGCATAACATCACCAATGAATATGAGTTCAATTAAGGTAGCAATATAACCACATAATCCACACCGGGATACAATGAATTCAATGTGTCAGATAATCCACAAGTGGGATACAATATAACAATAGGCCAAATAGTCCATCCTTGAAACGTCAAAGTATTCACATAATCAATAATTCCACAATTGGGATAACCATGCTACAATGATACATATACACTTAACACCATAGTGTAGCCTATAGTTTTTAACATTATTCAAGCTAACTACCAAGGGTATGGGAGCAAGTAAAGTCACCAAGTACCATAAACCAATCCTACGAAGTCATTACTCAACCTTGAAAAATCTTAATAAAAGTGCAAGACCTACTTCCCAAGTTTGGACCATTCTCCGAACCATATTTAACTATTCCCACAATTCCATTTTGACCCAATAAGAAGTCATGGCCTAGCCAAGGTATCCCACTCTAACCTAGGTTTAAAAGGATTAATTTATATCCGGGTTGGGTTAGGTTCTACTAATATAAATGGTTGGGAGTTATGCCACGAGGTTATTGGTAAAATCAGCAAGAACGGAAGCGGGAAGGTTCGGGTGCCGTGGGCGACCGCCCGTAGCCACTTGGGCGACCGCCCAAGCGAGATTCAAAAGGGGTTAAGGCTTTCTTTGGAGAGTTGAGCGGCGCTCAAGAAGACCTTGGGTGACCGCCCAAGAAAGGTTGTAAGGGGTTCCCAAGTTACGTCTACATGGGCGGCCGCCCAAGCCCCCATGGGCGACCGCCCAAGAGGCGATTCAGCAAAAGATCAGATTTTTAATCCCTTTGATTCTATGTTCTTCTTCCTTAATCAATCTTTCCCATCTTAGGTATTTATGAAGAAAAATCCCAATTATTTATCACCTCACTCTAAATCATTCCAACCCGATATAACCTAACCTAAACCTAGATCATTTACTATTTGATTTTCCACCCATTTCACTACTATAATTAAATTCTAACCTTCTAAATCTAACTCCACCCATTCCCTTCAATCTAAACCAACTTCCATAAACCATAACAACATTTTAAGTCATTAACCCATTTCTCAACTTCAAGAAGACTTCCAAAACCTTAAACAACAATTACAATACTAAGAACAACATTAAATAGTTCATGAGCAATTATATGAAGGGAGGTCATAACAACTCACCTTGGAATAGAAGATGGATTATGGATTTCTTGAGCTTGTTAAACTCCTCTAGATGCCCCGATCACAAAAGTACCACCGGATTTGAAAATGGAGGGGAATGGAGCTTGCTAGCCACTTAGAAGGAGAGGCTCTCAAATGGGGCTTCCATGGAAGGTTGTAAAAAGAAAAATGGAAGAGAATAATGAGGAAGATGGAGGAGGTGAAAGTATGGGAAGGATAGAGTGAGGAGAGGAGGACAGCTTGGAGGGGGTTTTAGAAGGAAGTAAGAGGTGGCCCCCCCCTCCCAAGAAAATATCTAAGGCTTTCCATTTTAATATTAACCCTTCCCCCTAATTATTTATTCTACTCATTTTAACCTCCTCTTACTCTTTATCGAATTTCTATTTTTATTTTCTCCAAAGTTCTTATTTAATATCTAATGTATTTTTAGAAGATTCTAAATTTACTTCTCACCCAATTTATCTTAAATTAAGAATTTAAAGACATAATTGAACACATAAAATTAATATAGATATTAAAAGTACATAATAGGATATTTAAAATTAGTGCTTAGGGTTGGGGTCGTTACATGCAGTCTCTCCCTTAACCACATGGTAAGCATAGCGGGACTCCCTCCCCACATGTATCGGCTACCGGTCGCCATCCGACCTATGCCCGGGAACGTCTCGCCCCAAGACCGGCGGCACGATGTCTCCCCCGCTCCGGCCTTTGCCTCACCGGGTCGATACACTTTGTGATGGCACACACCCGGAGAAGTGAATGTGAACGAGTAGCAATCGCGCACGAGCAACGCGTCCCACGAAAAGACGCTCCCTCGGCTCCACGCAAATCTTTGGGCGAGTCCCGAAATGTCAACATAATCGGTATCTGTATCGGCATCCCGTATGCTTCTCCGTAGAGATACCAAACAAAGACACTAGCTTCTAAACAAGGCCATGCCAACGGCATACGGAAGAACTAGGCTGTTAGTCTCGGGTCCTCCCAGAATGGCCCGAAAATCTTCGAACGTAGGAGTGACTTCGTTGTACGAAAGTTGTACACATTCCTCCGTACGTCCCGGAACCGAGACGCGGCTCTCAAAAGATCCCAATCGGCATGAGCTCCTTCAAAGCCCAAACAGATTTAATCCCGTAACAGTGTTGGTCCCAAAGGTGGCAACAAGGGTGAAAATACAGCTAGAGGGGGGTGAATAGCTGTTTAAAATTTTTCGCCCTCAATTTAAAACTAAACCTTCTACGCTTACAAAACCTCTTGCAGTGTATAAGAAACTGCAAGTAGAGTAGTAAAATGCACAGCGGAATATTCTTAGTAAAATGCGGTTTTGAGGAGGCGGTTTTGCAAGGCGGTTTTAGTGCGGTTTTACGGCAGTTGTAAAACAGAAAATGTAGTTTGACAATGTTAACTCCAAACACAATTTCACAATAAGGATAACTATATAAAGATCAAACAGAGACAGAGATAAATAATTAGCAAGCACAGAAAATATAAATGCAGTAAAGTATATGAATAAGCTATTTGGAGTGGTTCAATCGATAAACGATCTACGTCCACTACCAAGATGGTTAGTCTTGGATTTCTAAGAGAGATTTTATATTGAGTATTTGAGAGATTACAAAGTACAATAAAATCTTTTCTATGAAGAACAAATCTTAGACTATAACCAGTGTATCTCAAATGAATAAACTATACTCCCTCCGTCCCACTTTACTTGGCACCAACTTTTTGGGTGTAGGAATTAAGGAAAAGTGATGTAAGAAAGAGAAAAAGTTAAATGTTGTGAGTATGAAGAATTAAATAGGAGAGAGAATGAGTGGGAGGAATAGTTAGGAGAGAATGTTGTGAGTGTAAAAGTGAAGTAGGAGAGAGAATGAGTGGAGGAAATAGTGAATATTCTTTTCCATTTTGGGCAGTGCCAAGTGAAGTGGGACGACCCAAAATGGAAATTAGTGCCAAGTGAAGTGGGACGGAGGGAGTATGTTTAAACAAGTGAGGTGTGTGTGTGTCAAAGATCAAGGCTCTTTAAATCTGTGAGATGTAGAGCTCAATGATTCTTGAATGTGTTAAGGCTTGATTTAAATTTGGGAATATTTCTTGAAGTATGAAGATGAAGATTCAAAGGACTAAGAATTTACCGGCGAGCTTGACTTCTCATGAACACAGACAATTTCTCAAGATTCAAGCAATCTTCAAATGGTGAAGATTAGGGGTATTTATACCCAAGCATCAAGAAACTAGCCAGTTGGATACAAACTTGTTCTAAGGACAAATTCTGATGCAATCCCGTCCACACAAAGAACCACTTTTGTCCTTTGGAGCTGTTGATGCGAATAAAGGCGATCGGACCTCACCGCAATCAAGGTGGTTAGGACATCTGTCACCTTTTTAAGATCCTTGCGGATCTTGTACGAAAAGTAGTCACGTGACAAGATATGGTAGTTGACTTTTGATATTGCGACGTGGATTCCAACGGTGGGGTTCGCTTCAAGTAGCGATCATTGGAGCGGTTACGAGAAAGGCGGTTTGACATGAAAGTGGTTCCACCCGAAGAAGGATTTCCAAGTGCGGTTTGCACTTGTTGTTCAAGCGGTTTCGAGATGAAGGGAATCACAAGGCAAAAGGCGGATTACACTTGCGGTTCACGATAGGCGGTTTTGAAACCTCGTAAATGCCAATCCTTAGGTCCCGATGATTCTTGTGCCGCCTTTGAAGCCTAAATTTAACCTATTCTATGAAATGGACTTAGCTAAGAAATTGAAGTCTAAGCTTTATTACATAGGGTCCTAAAATCCTTAAAATAAATAGGAGGTTATGGTATCAATCAAATCTAATACAAAATAGGAGGGTTAAAATATGCATACCCAACAAACAGCCTTCGAGACGGTAACTTGGGAAAGGGAGCCATAAAGAATGAAGGAAACCTTGGAAGTTTGAGAGAATTCAGCCAGAATGATCAAAAATAATGCGCAGTTCTTACAAATTGCAAAGCCGAAACCGGCAATTTAAAGAATCTGGTAAATTCAACTCCCTAGTCCTAGAAATGGCCGATCTCCCTCTGCCGTAGCTTGACTTGAGTCAACTCTGCGGCAGCAAATGCCTTACTAAATTGGAAACATTTCCAAACAAACTCCATGTTCATCCTTATGAAACCTGCGTGCTTTTGCCCACGGTTTCATTCAACCAATATCAATATCCCTTCCGCCCAGGGCTCGTGTAATAGCAGTGCAAATAATTAATAATTAGTGCGATATAGGCTTGTAGTTTGACGGCCGTTCAATTTTTAATGCATTTCTCATTTTATTTATTTTGATTGTAACCTACTTCACTTGTTGCCAAAAATGCAACAAGAGTGATCACGAGGTAATAAATGTGCGGGTATGCGGTGTTCCGCTCCACCGGAGCGCCTTTTTTCAAATACGGTTCAAATCAAATCGATTCCCGGACTTGATACAAAAAAAAGAGAAAGAAAGCAAGAAAAGTGACTACTTCCGTAGTCTGCTGCGTCATCAGAGCGACCTTCGACGTCTCGCTTCCAGCGGCTGCCATGGGATCCAGTCTGCAAACAAGAATCTCGCCAAACTCCTCTGGAAGCGGGGAATACGCGAAAGGCCTCCTCGGCGTATGCGAGCTCGAAGACTCCCTCCTCTCGCAGCCCAGTGTGCGCGTAAGAAGGAGCTCGAATTCCGGTCGTTCCGCCCGCGAACCCGGCCAGAATCCTGTCGTGCAAAGTCCTCCCACCGGTCGTGGGAGAGCAGGGCGAACCTCTCGGCCTGGGGAAGCGGCCCCAGCTCACGGGACAGCTCCATGCTCCTCTCCGGAAGCCGCACCGCATGAACTCCATGAGCCTTCCTAAAGCATGAGCGAGTATCAATTCCACGTCCACCAGCGTGCCTATAGCGTCGTTGTACGTGCGCACCGGTCAGACACCTGCTGGAATTCCGGGACGGAGTCATGAAAGGACAGAGTAGAAAGTACGCAGATGCAACATTTGCGAGAATGCTAAAATCCCAGCTAGACATTTCTAACACCCCATCCCAGAGGATACAATTCCGATTAGTTTTCACTAACGTTCGTCTCTGCAGAACATTAAATTCCAAGCGATTAGTTTTCACTAATGCCCGCTCTCTCAGGAGACGTTAAATTCTCGATTAACGATTTTCACTAACGCTCGTCTCCGAACGTTAAATTCCCTTGCTAGTTTTCACTCAACTTGCTCTTCTCCGCACGTTAAATTCCCGGTTAGTTTTCACTAACGCTCGTCTCCGCAGAGCGTTAAATTCCTCGATTAGTTTTCACTAACGCTTGTAGTCTCCCGAGCGTTAAATTCTAGGTTAGTTTTACACTAACTTGCTCATCTCCGATATGTTAAATTCCCAGTTAGTTTTCACTAACACTCGTCTCCAGGACGTTAAATTCCCAGTTAGTCTTCACTAACGCCCGTCTCCAGCACGTTAGAATTCCCCGATTAGTTTTCACTAACGCCGAGTCTCCGCACGTTAAATTCTGCCGATTAGTTTTCACTAACGCTCGTCTTCGGAACGTTAAATTCCTCGGTTAGTTTTCATTAACGCTCGTCTCCGCACGCATTAAATTCCCCTGGATTAAGTTTTCACTACCGCCCCGTCTCCCGCACGTTAAATTATAACTCGGGCCGATTGACGTATTTGACATTGGCAAACTGGCTTCAAATCAGTGTCTCCTGACATTCCCGATTTAGCATTCCCGTCTTCGGACGTTAAATTATAACTCCCGCTGGCGTTTGACATTCAAACGCTTCAATCCCATGTCTCCGGACATTCCAAGCTTCCCCATTTCCGTCTCGGGACGTTAGAATTATATTCCTGCGATTGACGTTTGTCGAATAAACGGCTCAATCATGTCTCCGGACATTCCCGGTGCCATTATTCCCGTTCTCCGGGCGTTAAATTATATCCCCGATTGGCCACGTTTGACATCAGCAAACGCTCAATCATGTCTCCCTGGACATTACCAGTTGCATTTCCGTCTCCACGACATTAAAATGTCCAAGGAGTTTTCACCATCGTTCATCTCTCCTCCGCAGCGCCGGGCCGTAAGCCCGAAATACGCTGCCCCATTTCGTGGCCAGGCAAAATGCAATTAAGCCAGAAACCCCAAGGCACGAACGCCTTCTGCAACAATCCCTCTTCAGGCCCATCCTCGTAAGCCTCGAATATCTTTTCACTTCAGCCGGCTTAGCTGAACCTTCACCTCCGGACCGCGGAGCCGTAAGCCGATCGTCCTCCATTTTCGGCGGCAAGCGCAATAAGCCAAAAACCCAAGGCACGGGGAACGCCTCACAACAGATCCCTCTTCGGCCATCAAGTAGCCGAATGCTCAAATCCCAGCTTGGTGAGGATTTTAAAGAAGAAACGTCGATCTGCTTTCGAGTTGTTAATAACGCCCAGTTTAACACAACCGTTCTCATCACTTCCAGCTCTATCCCGGCCCAATGGATAAAACTTTGGCGCGACAATAAGCCCGGTAACACTCCAAGGCACGGTAACGCCTTCATATCGGGATAAACGTATCCTCGCAGCCTCCGGTTTGAGGCGCCGCGCACACGCCCGCTCGTCGGTCAGCTGACTCCGGTGTGAGGCGCCACACGCCACTCAAAGGTTTCCCGAAGTCCCTGTGTTCGAGACAGCCTCACTGAATGTAGTTTCCATTCGAGGGTTCGGGTAAATTCTCACAATGGTCTCCATCCGAGTGTTTAAGACGCCTCCCAGCCGGTCTCGGCTTAGGTCAAGGTCCCCACGCAGCGACCCTTGCACCTTCAAACTACGATCGGCTTGATTCCCGCTCGGGATACGTAGTGAATCCTTTCTCTTAAGGGTCCGGCCGGTGACCGCCCGAGAGTCTTTCCAAAGTAAGGCATCCCGATTTGGATCGCTTATCTTTTTCAACGATCCCACCTCGCTTCGGAGGACGTCGGCGAGGGGCTAGCACTATAAAGGTACCCAAATCAGGATCATCAAATTCCCAGTCGGAAAGTTAACCGAAATCCGTTAACTGCGGCTAGCCTCCCGGGTTGCTTAGGAATCTGGACCGTTAAACTCCCAGTTGCCGTGCTAGCTGAGACGTCCTGGGCTTGCCCCAGGTGCATCCCGACGTCGAAGCGTACTTTCCGCACACGTGTCATCTCACGTAAAAGTATGGCTTTCCTGAAAACGCATCTTTAGACACTTTCAGGGGCATTTCGGACATTTTCCGGTACATTATTTTAAAACGGACAAAAGCGGGACCCGGAACGAAATCACCACATTTCCCGGTGGACTCACGGGGCATGTGGCAAGCATGCCACCTCCCTCTAGTCACTCTTCAATCACAAATCAAGGCCAAAAGACCAAAATACCCCTGGATTTCGGTGAGTCCAGGTCGGACTCCCTGTGCACTTTTTCTCAAATTGCCGGCCAAGTCCTCGAATTTCCAAAAATACCCTAAAACCACGGAAATTGGTCCAGAGTCCGAATCCAGGACTCCTACCGCAATTTTCACCCTACGTAAATGAGAAGTTATTTGTCAAAGGCGAAAAAGGAACTTTTTTTTACCCCAAAAAATCACTCTACCCCACGGCCAAACCGATTTTCACCCCTTCCCAGGAGCTCCCGTTTTGTCTCGATTTGCGTGGAAACCTTCGTGTTTCGACATCAAATACGATCCCCTTACCACTTCAGAAACAACCTTTCGGAACTACTTTCAGTGTCCCGTACACACCTTCCGAGCCAAAGGAGTTGAGCCATTTAGCCATAGGTATAACTCCCTCTCTCTAAATCTCTCGTTTTCGTCTCTCGGTTTACGCAGCAATTAAGCTACAAGCTGTTTCGACCAACGTTATCAAAATGTAGACGCCTCCGTCTAGACGGGGTCCGATATGTTTTGGCCTCGATCCTCTTCTCTTTCCGTAAGAGAAGTAATCACGAGTTAAAATGGCGTTCCGAATTCGTTCCCTTTACTCTATCGTCATTTACCAATTCCGAGCCGTTTGGCTCGTTGATCGTCATTTACCAATTCGAGCCGTTTGGGCTCGTTGATCAAGCCATTTACAATTCCGAGCCGTTTGGCCTCGTTGATCGTCACTTACAATTCCGAGCCGATTGGCCCCGTTGATCGTCATTTACGATTCCTGATCGCTGATTCCAAATTGACATTGCTTTAAATCTTTGTCATTTACAAGTCCAACTTCGTTTGGATCGTGATAGTATTTACTTTTCAAAGTCCGGAAGTCGCATGACCTGGTCGTTGATCGCATATCATTTAATACGCATTTTTCCCATAAAAATCGTTAACAATGTAATGTCCGGTTGGCAAACCGGAGTTAGATCCGTCTGAACTCTCTTTGAAAAC
>JAFEMH010007377.1:0-91930 GCA_022495995.1 Adenophora triphylla var. japonica
TGATTGGGGGACAATCTCTGGCTTAAACTCGCTACACCGTGTAGCGAGTTATATTAAAGTTTAAATCGCTACACGGTGTAGCGATTTTAATTGACCTTTAGTGAAACTCGCTACACCGTGTAGCGAGTTTAAGTATGAAAAAGCCCTTTTCAGCTCCAAAGTTCAGTTTTCAAAGCCCGTGAATAATTCACGTGACCCTTTCTCTCAGCTTTAACCCTTTCTCTCAGCTTTCTCTATTTCTCTCAGCTTTCTTTCTTTCTTTCTCTCAGCTTTCTCTCTTTCTATCAATCACCCTTCTCTCAATCATCTTTCTTCAAAATAAAACTTCTTCACATAATTTTATTTCATCAGAATTGTTGAAGATCAACAAGAATCAAGGTAAATTAACATCATCTTAATCATTGTTTTCACTTGTGTTTAAATATAAAATTTAATTATTTAATTATTTAACTGTGTGTTATTATATTGTAGATATAATAAATGTTAGAGTTTTGTTATGTAGGTTTTAACATTTTGATTTCGTAATGTAGGGTTTAAGATGAACGGGGGTCTAATCATTTTTATGTGTTATTGGGGAGGTGATGATGAACAACTGTTTGATGGTCCTCATTTCAAAAAAAAGGGCCAAAATGTGCAATAAGGGGTAATTGCCGATGGAAATACAATGAGTTGATTGATGAGTTATATAAAAAGGCGAACTTAGATCGGTCTCAATTTGATTTGGAAATCATTTACAGATGCCCTCATTCTTTTGATAGCGGGATTGGTGAGTACTTTCCTTTTCGTATTGAAGATGATGCGTGTATGGATGTAATGTTCGATCAGTTTGCTAAATTTGGGGGGATTGGAAATTTGCAGCTGTATGTGGTTGTAAAATTGATTGAAAATCGACCCAATCCAGAGTTTGAAACACAGCACACAGAGACCATTTATGGATATTCTCCAACTGGTAACCGTAATGATGGGGTTGGTCCAAGTTCCCAAACTCTTGTATCAACTCAAACACCAAATTATGATGATGGGGCATTTGGGCATAATTATCATGTTAATGATGATGATCGGGCATTTGGGCATAATGATCATGTTAATGATGATTATGATGTTGACTATGAAGAAGAGGAAGTACACACTGATGTAGATGCAATGCTGTGAGGATGACGATGATGACACTACGTGAGGAGGTAGTAGCGATTCTGATGTCGATTTGGGAGCCGATGATGATAGGCCGATTGATGATGATGTGGAAGCACCTCTTGTTCACTATGAAGTGCCGAAAAATCGAAGATATGAGAGAGCGAATTATCCCTTTTATAGTGATATTGGTACATCTGTTCGACAAGAACAAGGCTTGATTGATTACGACCATGCACATAGTTTTCCAGTTTGAGATCCGGAACAACAGGCGATTGCTAAAGGGATACGCTTTTCTGGCAAGAACGAGGCACAATTTGATATAAAAAGGTTCCATCAACTTTGCTGTAAACAACCATATTAAACATAACAAACATAAAAAATCCAAATACTACTAAAATGCAAATTTCAAAATAAAAACTAAACTAATGTTACAAAGTTTCATTACATCCACATAACACTAAACCAAATAACATATACATATACATCTACATAAATGTTTAGTACAAAGTATTAGTTCTTACAAATAAAAAACATCAAAATAAAAAGTAAAACAATACTACAAAGTTTCATTACGTAACAATAATAAAAAAAAGTGAACTCGCTATCTATTATCATAGTAAGACGGGGTGTAGGGTTTCGTCGGATTCCGGAGCCGAGACCCTCTTCTAAGCATCTCTTCCTGCTGTTGAGCAGGGGTAATCTGAGATGGATCGGAGAAGTGGCCGAGCCCTGCATGTGATATAGGAGTCCTCAACCCACTTCCACTCGTATAAGCGCCGAAGCTCATAGCTGGACGGTCCAGGAAGGGTCCGCCCGGGGACTCCCAATCCCGCCACCCCCACCGCCACCCCCCGCCCACCCCCACTCCCACCCCCCCACCACCCCCACTCCCACCCCCCGCCCACTCACACTCCCTCCGCACCCCCACTCCCCTGGCCCTCCGAAACCCCGCTCCAACTCTCAAAATCATACCGCATCTGGGTGATGTACCATTCATAATTCACCTCGGTCCGGGTCTCCACGCTGAGGCTCTACTCGGGCTCCTGGTCGGGCTCATCGTGCAAGTTCATTTGGGTGGTGGTTCTCGCCTCGTCCACGACGTCGCCGACGCCGTTTCAGGGTTATTGTACCCCCGTACGCGATCTACCTGGGGGAGGTGCAGAAGAGATCGAAGGCGATGGAGCTCCCTAACTCCCCTGAACCCGTGTGTCACAATCTCCCGCATTTCAGCTTGTTGGGGATGCTCATCCCTCTCATTGACGACATGCATGCACTGAAGGGCCTGCACCTGTTTTTATATCAAAAATATATATAAGTACGAGAGACATAAGTTAATAATTGATGTTTTGTTAAAAAAAAACTAGAAATAAAAACTTGAAAAATGTAAAAACTTACCATAAACTCTATGGCAGGCGTGGCAGACTGTATCCATCCACCTCTATGTGAGAGAGGTGTTGCACAAACCTACACATTATGTCCATATACCATACCATATATGGGTCGGTGTAAGTCATATCGTGGAAGCCGAACACCCCGGAAACCAAATTTTCGTGGCGCTGTGCCCATCGTGCAATAAGTGGGCGATGGTGGTCACCCCATCTCACCGTACTCCTTCCCCGCCGATCAGAACAGTGTAACTCCGGGCTAGTGTCGAACGGTGCTGGGACAAACTGCCTCAGGCCAAACTGCCTCATAACACGATCAGGCAGATGCCACTCGACCCTCTCAAAGCATATGAGAGGGACCTTCGCCAACCATATGTCCTCACCCTGAGTGCAGTAGGGCGGAGCGTATCTCCCTTCATAAGGCTGCCACTCCACGTGAGCCTCTGCTCACTGCCACTGATCCCGATAGGCCTCGCAGCATGTGCAAGAACCTCTCTCGTATCCAAAATGATGCCCCGGGTCCAAATTGAAATTTCATAAACAAATTAATTATAAGATTTTGTTCAAAAAAATAAAAACATTAACGACGAGAAAATAACGTATGATATATGTATACCTGCATTCGAGGGGTATGATGAAGTAGTTCTGCTCTCTGAATCGATAACGGATCTGCGGCCTCACGCATTTCAACCGCTCCCAAGCCCAAATCTATATCAAATAAATGTATATCAAATACTATAAATAATACCGCAAATTTGAAATAAAACTTAAAAACATAATGAACATTAAAATGAAATAAACATACCTGTAGAACGTTGAGAAATCCTCCGCACTGTTTTGTTCGAGGGTCTGTCACACTACATAACTCTCGATACAGGAAAGCGATCGCAGCACTCCCCCAACTGCACTGGATGACCCTAGAAACATCACTATGCAGAGGGAGATAACATAGCTTAACCTTGTTGTTCGTACGATAAGGCATGATCGTAGAATCCAAGGCAAGCAAGATATACGCCCGTACGTACTGATCCACAATCTCTGGAGCAGTATCATCAGCGAGGTCACTAAAGTATGGGAAACGTAAGGTAATCCACCGGAGCTTCAGACTGCTCCCATCTAGATCTCCGTCACTGTGTGGACAGCCCCTAAATACTCCCCGACAGTGCAGCCCGCCAGCCTATATGTACCTGAAACCCATCATCAAGAACAACATCCCCATCAATCTAAGAACCCGCAAATCATGCCGATATCCTGTAGGGTGATCGTCATCTCACCAATCGGGAGATGAAACGTATGGGTCTCCGGACGCCATCTCTCGATCAAAGCCTCCAGCAATGCAAAATCATACTGTACCCTCCCTATATAGTGTACTCCGCTAAATCCGCACTCCGCCAGTCTCAACAATATTACATGAGCTAATTCGCCTGGCAAGGCGGCACCATGACGAAAAAGGAGGGGACTAGAAACCTCCCACCCGGCCCAAATATACCTAGCCCTATGCTCCGCATGTCGGGTCAGAACAGAGGTATCGATAGGCCCGGGATCAATGAAAGCTTCCATCTATTTATTTCAATATTAAGGTTGGTTATTGTTCTATAAGGCAAGGAAATAAATAAGAGAATACAAAAGTGTAATTACTAGTACGTGGCATTGTAATCCAAAGTTATCCCACACTTCCAAGAAGTGCCTGTGGGGAAGTTCTTGGTATCCAGCCTATAAACTAAGTAATACTTCAAGAGTAATCCTCATGCGGTTTTCAAAAATAGGATGCAGTTTTTTTTATAAAAAAAGTTTGAACAATAAATCATATTTTAAGGGTTTGGGGTAGATCTATCTGATTTAGGGTTTAGGGTTTGGGGTGTATAAGTATATGAGATTTGTTAATATTATAACTGTGTATTATTTTAAGAAGTATTATTAGTTAAGTCTTTTTTTCAGTAATTAATAATCATTATTATTACTTTTTTATTACTTAAAAGTCATTTTATATAAGATCGGACAAAAAAAAAATCATTCTACATAAGAAAATTAATTAATAATTTTCTATAAAAAAATTTGTTAATTAGTGAATCATTTTTGAGACGGAGGAAGGTATATAAATCCTAACTTGCAAGTAAACTAATATATTTCTACAATGTCACTAAAAAAATCAAAATAAAATTCTAAATTGCAAGTAAACTAATATAGTTCTATCATTTTTTAGACGGAGGAAGGTATATAAAGTATAAAACTAAGCATATAAACATGTAATTAGTGAATCAATTTTCTATAAAAAAATTTGTTAATTAGTGTATCATTTTTGAGACGAAGGAAGTAAACTAATATATTAGACAATGTCATCAAAAATCAAAATGCAATTAGAACATCATAGAAAAAATAAACCATAAATTGCAAGTAAACTAATATATTAGAACATCATAAAAAAAATAAAAAAAAAGATTAAATACAATACAGAAAAATGTCATCAAAAATAAAATCAAAGTTAAAATGCAATTAGACAATGTCATCAAAATGCAATTAGAACATCATATAAAAAAAAAAAAAAATTATAAATTGTAAGTAAATAAATAATAAAATCAAAGTAAAAATTCAATACAATACAGAAATTTAAACTTACAATTAAAAAAAGGTTGAATTACTTGACAAATTTCTTGGTTGATTGGTCGGTTGTTCTTCTTCCTCTTCCCTTCTTCTTCTTCTTCTCCTCGGCGGCCACTGAAAGAAAGTTTTTTTTTTTTTTTTTTTTTTTTTGGTTTTGTTTGAATGAAGAATGAAGACGTAAACTGGTTAAAGGGTTTTAAATAACTCGCTACACCGTGTAGCGAGTTTGAAACCAAACTCGCTACACCGTGAAGCGAGTTTAGGTTAATTAAATGCCCTAATTAATTTTTCACCGGTCAAACTTAATTACCATAAACTCGCTACAGTGTAGCGAGTTTTGACAAACCCTAATTAAACTCGCTACACGGTGTAGCGATTTTTAAAAAAATGAACATTTCGGGCAATAGTTTGAACAGTAAGTCATTTTGATAAATAAAAAAATAAAAAGAGATTATTTGAGAAAAAATTCAATAGAAAGAGGTTTGTTTTAATTATTGAAGGGTGAATTTAATTATACAGGTTTACTTAACAATTTTACGGGCCTATATAACAACTCTCACACTTTAAATGACAAAAAGAGTAAGATTTTGTGAAATGGAGGGAGTATTTGCATTTACTATATTTTGATATAGAAATATATTTATTTTAATTCTTGAACCCACTATTTTTTGTTTAACTTTAGTATCTGACATAGTGAGTATTTCACTTTCATCATGAATTTGAGAGCACCTTTTAAAAAAAAAAAAAAAAAAAGAAGAAGAAAAAAAAAAAAAGAAGAAATTGAAAACACCTTTTAAGTACTTTTGCAAGATTTTCCGAAAGTTACTATTTTCAGGTGAAAAAATACATGCAGATGAATAAAGACATAAATATTTAAACAGAGTTGTTCTAACAAACAACCTACTTTTACAAGACAACACCATGTGAACAACTCAATTTTCCACCCTTGCTTATAGCTAAGCTTTGTTTTATACAGGGCTGGCAAATGGTACTCTTTCTTACCGATCAATTCATATATCAATCGTATCAGTTGTAATTGGTACAGTGAAATTGGTATACCGAATTTTCGGTACGATAGTATCGTACCAATTATTGAAAATGGTTGATACGTGATATATAGAAGTGAAATCGATTGGCATATTGAAATACCGACTTTCTTTCTAACCCTATATTTTATATTTAAAAAAAATATAAAATATATATTATTATATACATATAAAAAAAATTAAAAAAAAATCTAACTCTAAAAGTCTTTCTTTCTTCTCGAATCTCTCCAGTGGCCGACGACGGGCCATTTCTTTTCTTTCTTCTCTCCCTCACGCTTCTTGGCGGCGTTCTCGCTCTTTCTCTCCCTCACCCTTCCGCCGGTCTTCTCTTCTTCCCACAACCTTACGCTGACACCAGCTCCGCTCCACCCCACGGTAAGTAAGCTTTCCCCCTTCCATTAAAGAGCTGTTTGAGCCTTTTTGCTCGGACCCCTTCACTTCACCAATACTCGTCGTCGGCGACATTCCTCCAAAAGGGATCGACCCATGGCTGCTGTTCTAACCTCCTCCTCACTCCTTCGGTAACCCTTCTATTATTAGGTTAATTTCAGTTTCCAGTTTCTCTCTCTTTCTCTGTATATATAATGAATTGAATTGATTATTTGAACAGAAATCCGGCAACCATTCTTCGAGCTTTCAATGGTATTAATAAATCATCCAATGCTGGAAATTCCATCCGCCAAATTCAATCACATTTTCATTATCCTCTTCTTCAGCGTCATCCATTCAGGTACTTAATACTAGCAGTGTCCCCGACCTATTCACCTGGGTTGTTGAGAAAGAGAATTTTTGTTTGGTGAAAAAGATTATTTATTGTTGTATTAGTTCACTGCTCATTTTTTTGTTTAAGAGTAGGAATTTCAATGGCCAATAGTGAGAATATTTTTACTGATGATTGTTATTTTTGAGCCTTTGAACCCCTCAATTGGAATTGGTGTGCAAAACAGTGTGACATAGGGATTGATTCAAGATTAGTGCTTTGAAACCATCAAACTCACCTGTCATCTTACTAGCCCGTCGTATCCTTGACCACATATATTATATGCTTAGATAGCTGATTGGTGCATGGCAAGAAAACCACAAGTGCTTCCTTTTCTTCACCAATAAGAATTCTTCACTCCTATTTTTCTCAGCAGATTTTAGAATTTTCAGACTATGATCAAAACAAACCTTACACACTTCTTCATTGGGTGACCAGATATCTGTGGATAAGACTAAAAAATTCCCTCCTTAAGCATGTACACTAAAAAATTCCCTCCACAAGTGCTTCCTTTTCTTTACATTTGGTATATGTCTAATATTAACCGTACCAACTGAATACCAACCGTACCATAAACTTGGTATACTGACTTTTGTGGTTGGTACTGGTACAGATTTTCTTATACCAAATTATACTTGGTTGGTACATGGTATAAGCAAAATAAAGTCGGTATACCAACCGAACCACCCCTAGTTTTATATGTTTCATGCATGTTTTAAAAAAAATACTTAATCATCTAATCTTAAATTTGGTTGACAGGGGATATTGAATTGAAAATCTCTACAACGAAGAGACGTAAACCTGCTTATTAATATGTCGTTTGAACACAAACCCATTAACATAGGAAGCTTCCTGCATGTTGAAGGTCTAGATTATAACAGCCCAGAAGGGCAAAAAGTAATAATTCATGATAGAGATGGATTTAAAGGTGAAATGAGTAATAGTTAGTATCATAATTATTAAATAATTAATGGTAATATTGATTTAATAATAAAGGAGCAGTTGGACCATGTGCCCTCCTTCAATTTATTCTTAAACTTTTTGGAGGGATTTGAACTTGACTGTTACTTGTAACTGGTAGTTGAATATAACACTGCTAGTACGCCCGTGCGTGCGATGCACGGACAGATATTAAAATATATTGACGAAAATTCATATAAATATAACAGGAAATATAAAAATGTTTGTGTACATTGTAAAACACTTTTTTTAAAACTATATTATTAGTACAAATATCATATTGAAGGTCACTAAAAAAATATATATTTAATGCATAGTTAATTTGTACGAACATTATAAACATTAATTTTTACAAAATAATACTACTTCGGGTAAAAAAATAAATTAATATATTCGTCCCAAAGAATATTTTATAAAATATTACTTAATATGTTTAAAAAATTAATGTAAAATTTTGAAACGAAAGAAATAACATTACAAACATTAATTTATATTTAAAAAGTAAAATTATGATTATTATTATCATCATTTATAATAAAAATATATACTTCACACTTAATTAATTTGCACAAAAAAGATATTGAAAAATAAAAAAGAAAAATTAAGAAAGGATAATTAAGAAATTTATATTTAAAAAATAGTGATATTTTTTTTGTCCAAATTAAATGAAATTAGTCTCTAATTAAAGAGGAAAAAAATTATGAATTTTGGTGTAAATTTTTTTAAAAAAAAAAATTTTTTTTACAAAATAATTGAGGTAAAAAAAAATGGGATGAAAAAAAAAATCTGAAAATTATGTTTATTATTATCATCATTTATAATAAAAAAAATATATTTCACACTTAATTAATTTTCACAAAAAAGATATTTAAAAATTAAAAAGAAAAATTAAGAAAGGATAATTAAGAAATTTACAATTGGAAAAGAGTATTTTTTTTTTGTGTCCAAATTAAATGAAATTAGTCTCTAATTAAAGAGAAAAAAAAATGATGAATTTTGGTGTAAAATTTTAAAATTTTTTTTTTATAAAATAATTGAGGTTGAAAAAAGGGATAAAAATGAAAAATCTGAAATAAAACGGACCAATCAGAGATCGCCACGTGTCGTGGATTTTTTTTAAAAAAAAAGAAAAAAAGCATACGCGGACACGCGCCTTTGTCGGCGCGTGTGGCACACGCGCCCAATCAACGCTTGACACGTGTCTCCTCCGCCTAGTTATTTACAACTTCGCCACCGTGTGAAATTACCAAAATGCCCCTGGTTTTTTGGCTCCAAGGCTGTGCTGCTTTTATATTACTTTAGACTAGTGAGTAACCCGTCGGTCCCCGACGGGAATAAAACACTGAGGTAAAAGTTATATATAAATACAATTCAAAAAATTAATGAGATAATTTTTGTTATATATTACAACTTGTAAAAAAATTCTTTGTACACAACATTTGTAGTCGTGTCATCTGATTGTTCATGACTATTACATTTAAGCACATTAAGTCCTTTCTTTATAGTTACTCTAGAAAAAGCAACATATAATTGTCCATGACTAATAGGGCAAATTTCAATGACATTCTTGTCGAATGTTATACCCCTCCATCTCATTTGAAGTTTTAATATTATTTTGAGATATAAAAATTAAGAAAATAATATTTATATTTAAAAACATAGTGAATGAAGAGATTTGTTGAGGATGATAAAACTCATTTCCTTATTTTTTTAATACTAATTGAATTTCAAATGGATGATTGTGATTGGTGAATGATGGAAAGATTGGCCAATGATATTGTGCCACTTGGAGTTTTCTAGGAGCTTGAAAAACTTTTGCTATTATATATAGTAGATGATAGAAAAAGAAATTATTTGTCATTTTGTGAAATCCGATTTAAGGTGAGACAAATGAAAATGAAAATGACAAAAAGTTCGTCTCAAAATGGACAGAGAGAATAGTTTGATACATATTTTTTTTTGAAAAAGATATTATTTTTTTAAAAAAAAATTAATAATTGGTGCATTTTAAATTAAAAAGTAGTTTTAAAACCATTTTATAATGGTATGTATAAAAAAGTATAGCGCCAATTCAATGACATTCTTGTCGAATGATATACCCCTCCATCTCATTTGAAGTTTTAATATTATTTTGAGATATAAAAATTAAGAAAATAATATTTATATTTAAAAACATAGTGAATGAAGAGATTTGTTGAGGATGGTAAAACTCATTTCCTTATTTTGTTAATACTAATTGAATTTCAAATGGATGATTGTGATCGGTGGATGATGGAAAGATTGGCCAATGATATTGTGTCACTTGGAGTTTTCTAGGAGCTTGAAAAACTTTTGCTATTATATATAGTAGATGATAGCAAAAGAAATTATTTGTCATTTTATGAAATTCGATTTAAGGTGAGACAAATGAAAATGAAAATGATAAAAAGTCCGTCTCAAGGAGGACGGAGAGAATAGTTTGATACATATTTTTTTTTTTTTGAAAAAGATATTAAAAAATAAATAAATCAATAATTGGTGCATTTTAAATTAAAAAATAGTTTTAAAACAATTTTATAATGGTATGTATAAAAAAGTATAGGGAAAATTTCAATAACATTCTTGTCGAATGTTATACCCCTCCATCTCATTTGAAATTTTAATATTATTTTGAGATAAAAAAATTAACAAAATAATATATATATTTAAAAATATAGTGAATGAACAGATTTGTCGAGGATGGTAAAACTCATTTCCTTATTTTGTTAATACTAATTGAATTTCAAATGGATGATTGTGATTGGTGGATGATGGAGATTGGCCAATGATATTGTGTCACTTGGAGTTTTTTAGGAGCTTGAAAAACTTTTGCTATTATATATAGTAGATGATAGCAAAAGAAATTATTTGTCATTTTTTGAAATTCGATTTAAGGTGAGACAAATGAAAATGAAAATGACAAAAAGTCCGTCTCAAGGTGGACGGGGAGAATAGTTTGATACATATTTTTTTTTTTGAAAAAGATATTACTTTTTTAAAAAAAATGAATAATTGGTGCATTTTAAATTAACAAATAGTTTTAAAACAATTTTATAATGGTATGTATAAAAAAGTATAGGGCAAATTTCAATAACATTCTTGTCGAATGTTATACCCCTCCATCTCATTTGAAGTTTTAATATTATTTTGAAATATAAAAATTAAGAAAATAATATTTATATTTAAAAACATAGTGAATGAAGAGATTTGTTGAGGATGGTAAAACTCATTTCCTTAATTTGTTAATACTAATTGAATTTCAAATGGATGATTGTGATTGGTGTATTATGGAAAGATTGACCAATGATATTGTGCCACTTGGAGTTTTCTAGGAGCTTGAAAAACTTTTGTTATTATATATATAGTAGATGATAGCAAAATAAATTATTTTTCATTTTGTGAAATCCGATTTAAGGTGAGACAAACGAAAATGAAAATGACAAAAAGTCCGTCTCAAGGTGGACAGAGAGAATAGTTTGATACATATTTGTTTTAAAAAAAGATATTATTTTTGTAAAAAAAAAATCAATAATTGGTGCATTTTAAATTAAAAAATAGTTTTAAAACAATTTTATAATGGTATGTATAAAAAAGTATAGAGCAAATTTCAATGACATTATTGTCGAATGTTATACCCCTCCATCTCATTTGAAGTTTTAATATTATTTTGAGATATAAAAATTAAGAAAATAATATTTATATTTAAAAACATAGTGAATGAAGAGATTTGTTGAGGATTGTAAAACTCATTACCTTATTTTGTTAATAATATTTGAATTTCAAATGGATGATTGTGATTGGTGGATGATGGAAAGATTGGCCAATGATATTGTGCCACTTGGATTTTTCTAGGAGCTTGAATTTTTTTTGCTATTATATATAGTAGATGATAGCAAAAGAAATTATTTGTCATTTTATGAAATCCGATTTAAGGTGAGACAAATGAAAATGAAAATGATAAAAAGTTCGTCTCAAGGTGGACGGAGAGAATAGTTTGATACATTTTTTTTTGAAAAAGATATTAAAAAAAATCAATAATTGGTGCATTTTAAATTAAAAAAATAGTTTTAAAACAATTTTATAATGGTATGTATAAAAAAGTATAGGGCAAATTTCAATAGCATTCTTGTCGAATGTTATACCCCTCCATCTCATTTGAAGTTTTAATATTATTTTGAGATATAAAAATTAAGAAAATAATATTTATATTTAAAAACATAGTGAATGAAGAGATTTGTTGAGGATGGTAAAACTCATTTCCTTATTTTGTTAATACTAATTGAATTTCAAATGAATGATTGTGATTGGTGTATGATGGAAAGATTGGCCAATGATATTGTGCCACTTGGAGTTTTCTAGGAGCTTGAAAAACTTTTGCTATTATATATAGTAGATAAGATAAGATGCTGTTAAATTTGACTATGTTTTAAAAGTGTTGGACATGAATTTTTTTTTTATTTCATCCAAAATATATACTTTATTAATTAATAATAAATAACAAACAAGTTTTAATTCAAGTGGTATCTGATATCTCGTTAAAAGCTTTTCAAATGGGATTAGAGAAATCTACAAGCCCCGTAGGGGTAAGTTGTATCTATTGTTTAGGCATGTACTAATCTATTTATAAGCCAATTGATATAACGATAATACAAATGATATATAAATAACTAATACAAGTATATTTTAAATGTTTGACATATCAACTATCAGCAAACATAATACTCCTATTTATTATGGAATAGAAAAAAATACATGTTCTAAGTCATAAAAAGTTATTTTTTTATATATTTTATCTTTATAATTCTAATTGTTAATGCAAAAAATTATCGTATTTTAAAAAATGAATAATTTTCAAAAATATAAAAATAAACATGTTCAATTTAATTTTAAAAACTTGACTTTTAAGAATAAATATCAAGAAAATAATGTATTCACAAGAAAAATAAATTATAAATTAAATAAGTTAAACAGGAGAATTAATGAGTTTTATTGTAACTTTCAAAAAGAAAAAGAATAGGCGCTTTTCTACAATTGATAGTTAAGTTATGTTAAGTCATACTCCCATAAGATTTTATCTTCTGATATGAGATTAAAAAATAATATTATAATGATAATAAAAATTGAGTATAGAAGATATTGTGAATATGAAAAATAAAATAAAAGAGAAAATGAGTGAAAGAAATAATAAATACTAGATTTTAATAAATATAAAAATAATACTCTCTCCGTCCAGTTACATTTCTATTTTGGGCGTCCAATTACATACTTCACACTTTGTCTCCTACATTATTTTAATACTCACAACACCATTATAATTTACTATTTCCTCCACTCATTCTCTCTCCTATTTTACTTTTACACTCACAACATTATATCATTATTTTTTTTCCTTAATTCATGCGTGAACAGTAATCGTGAAGTATGTAATTGGACGGAGGGAGTATAAACTTATTATTTTATTATTTTGAGATGTCTTTGACACGTATGAGAAGGAGGGAGTAATATAACGCGTACTTTGGTCCAGAAACAAGTGGGCCAGATTCTGCTTCCTTGTCTTTTTTGTTCATTCATTTATCCAATCTTCGTCTTCTTCCCTCCCTCCGATCATTACTGGTTTGCGTTGCGGCGATGGGAAATTGCTTCTCCAACTCAGCCGGCGGTCGCTCCGCCATAGGCACTTCCGGCGCTAACAACAATCAAGCTGGTGTCAACGATGCCGTCGACAATTTCCTCAACTCCCGCGGCTACCAAGGCCTCTTTTCTCAGATCGAGGTTCGTCTCCAGTTCAATTGATCACTCTCCCTCTCACACTAAACACTAGGAAGTTCTTAGTGCTTGCTCGATTTCTATAGTGACTAGCAGACTTGGAAATCTCCGCCTTATCATTTTCCATTCAAAACATAATTTGATTGTTATTAAAGTATATAATATTAATGCTAAATGAACATATGCCAATGCTTGCTAGTTAGATTGTAGTTATACTTGAGTTGCGAAAATTATTGAAATTTGTGGCTTATTGTCAAAGTTTTTTTATTTTTAGTTTTTATCTGTGGATGCTTTACTAGTTGGACTATGCTAATTGAGAGCATGGAATACACTCCTTTAATGGGAGACCGTACAAAATTAGGTTAACCTTGATGTATCAAGGAGCTCTATTTTTAACTCATAGGCCTGAAATTTTGACTGAAACGTCATATCGGCTTGAACGGTTTGGGGATAGCAGTGTTGCAGGCAGTATATGTTGTATTAGAAACTATGTATGTTGATTTTAAACTTAACAAGGTTGACGTCTTCTGCTATTATCCCAAATTGAAGTCTCAAAATAGAATCTCTTACTTTTTGAAGTTGGATGGTGGCTGTTGCAGATTCTGTTGATCCTTAGTCCTTACTAACAATGCATATTGTAGATATTGACATAAGAGTAAAACTATAGTGGTGCCATTTTTTGTGAGGCTTGCATACTGGTCTAAGCGAGTTCTTGATGTAATTTTAAGCTCATTGTAAGTTGGACCAGCCTAAGACCTTCTACTGGATAAGACTCTTACTTATTGGAGATTTGGCTTACTTCTAGAATGAGGCTAGTAAAATCTTTGGGTTCGTGCAGCTGGTAGCACATAGCTCTCGTGTAAGTTAACCAATTAAGTATAATTGAAATAATACAACTTCTTACTTGGTTCTATTAAAGGTTAAATCAGGCCAGTCAGACTGCCTAGCTGAAACAGACATTTTTAAACTATTAGAAATTTGGTTGATTAGATAGCTAATTGGGATATATAACTGAAACAATTTCACATTATCATTACTATTCGTCACTTAATTTCACTAGTTTCATGGTAACGGACCCTTGGCTAGTCTGATGCCTTGATGTGTTCATTACATTGTTATGCCAATTTACTCTGTGTGCTTGTGACACTGAATAATTTCAACTTATGTGCGCAATGTGCAGCTCTCACTTTCTGCTTCAAATTTGCGTGACCGGGATGTGCTTTCCAAGGTAGGTGTCAACTCTCCTTAGAACAAGGAATATAAATGCCAATTTCTCTTCTGGGAAAATTATAATTATGGTCTCAGCCACTTTAGATTCTTACTTATGGAGCAGACTTGAACGTAATAAGGGACTAAAAACGAATTCATGGATTTTTATGTTGTTTACCATTGTTTGTTTGGCATTCTTCATGTAGGAAAAACCAAATTTCACTCTGATGCTGTGGTCTTTATACCCAGCATTAGTTGAATTTGAATCTTGAAATTTCCAAATAACTGAGATGTTTCCCTTTCACATCCAAGCTATAGTTAACTCACTAACTTGATCATTCATATTTGGATGAATTTGTATGATGTGTGTCTGAATATTTATATATTGTTGCCGAATAAGCTTCTGGAAAACACTCATCTGTCCCACCGGAATGTCACAGTTATGAAAAATACACACAAGTAACTGTAGAAGTAACCTTGAGCCAAACGAAGTTGCTGGTACTAAGGGTGAGAGGACTTTAGGTGATATATCGTCTATTACAGAATTATCTGTTAGTTAGTTAGTCATCAGCATCAAAATGAGTCCCACTTTCCATGCTACCGAGTCCCAAAAATCGAGTCCTTTTTTAAAATTTAACCACCTTTTTATTTCTTCTAGAAGAAAGCATGTTCTTATTTGTCCCTCTGTCCCTATAGAAGAGGTGTGTATTCCTTTTTAGCCGTCCATTGAAGAGTAACATTTGCTTTTCGGTATTTTTGCAATAAATTGATTAAACTAAATCTTGCATCATATTTTTATGCATTTTTAGAATCTAATTCTCTTGACATACTTCATAGCTAGTTGCAGTTCTCTCGATTTTAGTTGAACCATATTGTGTAGCTCTTATTAGTAAAAATCATACAATATTTGCAGCAAGAATAGCCAGTGTACAGCCATCTTATATCTGTTCGTGCTGTATACAGAGTGATCCTATGGTGGTTATATATTCAAAAAGAAGAGATGGCACACTTCAAGAGCTCGGGCGTACTGAAGTAATTTTAAATTCGTTGAATCCCCAGTGGATCAAAAAGCTTATTGTTACCTATCAGTTTGAGGTGGTTCAAAGGCTGGTGTGAGTCCTATTAAATCATGTCTTATTTTGTCAAAAACATGCTATCTTTTTTTAATTTCATATGAGAAATATCTTCTGTCACAGGTTCTGTGTGTATGATGTTGACACCCAGTTTCACGACCAAGAAGTAAAGGTATATCATATGAGGCAGTCTTAATAATTTGTCTATTACAATAAGAATCTCTCTTATTTATTACTGTCACCAGCCGGTAGATATTCAACTTTAAATCTTTGGCCATTTTAAAAAGAGATTGTCCCTGAATGAGTGTTCATTTTTAGCGAAGTTATTAAATCCATATTTGTTAGATATCATGTTCTATTTTTCTCTTACAATATTCATATGATATGGATATTAAGGGTATTTATGTTCATATGCTATTTAAAGTGCTTAAAAGCCAACTTCCTTAATTTGCTCGAAAGACTAAAAAATGACAATAATTTAGGGTCAAAGGGAGCATTAAATGGGAAAGCGGTTGTGACACTTGGAGACTTTTGCATATCTAAGGCGGTTGGTTCTTGAGAGTGAATTTGGTTAACTTAGAGTAGAGATGAATACTCAAATGATGAGTAGTTAGTGTCATGTTAAGTGGATTCATTGTCAGGATAGAGTTTGTTAATATAGGTCGCTGTAGTTTGTGTCACAGAGAATCTTGTTCTTGAAGTGATAAAGCCACGCTGATTCCCCATGGCGTAGTATATTACTCCCTCCGTCCCGGCCCAAATGTCCCAACTTTCCATTTTGGGCGTCCCATTTAAAATGTCTCAACCCAAAAAAGGAAAGTTTTTTTCACTATTCCACCCACTCATTCTCTCTCCTACTTTACTTTTACACTCACAACATTCTCTCTCCTAATTATTCCTCCCACTCATTCTCTCTCCTATTTAATTTTTCATACTCACAACATTTAAACTTTTTCTCTTTCTTACATCACTTTCCTTAATTCCCGCGCCGAACCCATTTTGGGACATTTGGGCCGGGACGGAGGGAGTACAAATTTAACGATAATATAGAAGTTTATGTGGGGGCAAAAACACACATCATTAACTCAAAATATTTAGTCCTGCTGTTTCTGCTCACAAGTGTCTTACAACGTAGCGTAAATGACATGCATTATCTTGTTCTTCCTTTTCCTTGAGCCTTGTACCAAACTGCTTCCACAAACTAGTGTTGCCACCTAGCATAATCTTCTCTGATCATGCCTCCTTGCTAACTGATAGAGACATTTATCTGGATGATATATCTCTTGTCACAAAATTTATAGATTTTGCCAGCAACTTCAATTCTTGACACGTGTCCCCATGCTTCACTTTAACCAATATCACATATGTCAGGCACTTTGCTTATCCGCACTTTGAAGATCTATGATCCAGCTGTTCTAATACTTTATTATAACTGAGCCACTATTACGTGAAAGAAATGCCCTTGACATATGTGAGGATTTGGCAGAGGCTTCAAAGATAGCTTGGTCTCAGTATTTTAGTGGCAGGATAGGGGTTGGACAAATTTAGAAGTTGTGGATGAGACAATTCTCTTATGTTGTGTTTCTCGCTTTGAGTATTTGTACTTACTATCATGTGTATGAAAATGCTTAAATATAGGGGAAAATGTAATTTAGGGCCCAATGTTGACGTACTTTTCCCAATTAGGGGCCCCATATTTCAATTTTATCGATTTAGGGCCTAATATGGTCAATTTGGGGCTTGTTGACGGAAATTATTAAAAACCCCTAGGATCAGGCCCCAAATTGAAAATTATTAACCATATTTTCGGCCCCAAATTGACAATTATTGACCATATTGGGCCCCAAATGTTAAAAGTTTGTAACGGTTTCTGTCAATAGGCCCCAAATTGATAATTATTGGTCATATTGGGCCCTAAATCGATGAAATTGAAACATATGACCCCTGATTGGGAAAAGTATGTCAACATAAATTGCAATTTCCCCTTGAATATACATAATTGATCTGTATCTGATTAACTTCATAGCATACTTCTCTTTTCCTGATGCAGATGCTTAAGCTGGATGAGCAGCAGTCTCTTGGCGAATGCTCTTGTGCATTGTCTGAGGTATTGAATACCTACCATTTCGTTCAAGACTTCGTCTATGACTCCCTCTAAATTATACTAAAAAAGTAGAAAAGAAATGCATGTAGGAGTAAATTATAGGTCCATCCCATCTGAAGTACATGGTTTTGTTTGTTGATGCCGAGTCTCTTTGGCCTTAGTAAACATTGGTCAACTGCGTCTTGCCTTCACCATTGCACTTCCTCTTTATGTTGTGGAACCCCTCACTGGGTTAACAATCTTTTGATCAGCTTCTAGTGTCTTTCGTTGTCTTTCACCTGTTTAATCCTTGGGTCTATCCTTTGTTTATTTGGAGCTGAAACTCCATTTTCCGTTTTCATAATTCAAGATGGTCCATGTGGTAGACCATTTGTTAGCAGCACTATGAAATGAAATATTGTTATTTTTTTAACATGTACTCCCTCCGTCCCAAAACTAATGTCCATTTGGGATTTAAGGGTCATTTTGACATGATTGATTTTAATAGAAAAAAAATCATAAACATTCTTGCTATTTACTTTCAAAATTTTAGTTTTGCAAAAATATAATGAACAATGAAAAAAATTGAAAAAAAAAATGATTTAGGGACAAAGTTATTTGAAGATAAAGTTTCAAAAGGTCATTCATTTTGGGACAAACACAGGACATTCAATTTGGGACAAAAGGAGTACCATTTAACTTGAGCTTTTTACCTGTCAGACTCTGACTTCTTTCTATGTAGATAATCACCAAACCAAACAGATCACTGACCATAGATCTTGTGCGTAATGAGGAAACTACCGACATTGCTCATCCACGACACTTTGGTCAACTCACTGTTAATGCAGAAGAATGTGTTGCCTCAAAGACTAGAACCGAGCTGATATTGAGGTGTTTGGATTTAGAGAATAAGGATCTCTTCTCGAAAAGTGTATGGACCTGCTGATTCCTTTTATACTGACCAAATTCTGCTATGTGAAAACATGATTTATTTCTTACGGTTTCTTGCAGGACCCCTTTTTAGTAATATCAAAAATTGTTGAGAGAGGGATCCCTGTTCCAATTTGCAAAACAGAAGTTCTAAATAATGATCTTTGCCCAATATGGAAGCCTGTATTTTTGAACATCCAACAAGTTGGAAGCAAGGTATCAGCAAGTTTTTCTTTAAATGATAATAATTGAATACTCCCTCCGTCCCACTATACTTGACACTTCTTTCCATTTTGGGCCGTCCCACTATACTTGACACCTTCCAAAAATAACCAAGTTTTTATATTTTTATATTCACTCTACCCCACTACTCATTCTCTCTCTTCATTTTCTACCACATATTTATTCAACCAACACTACTATTTACCCCACTCATTCTCTCTCTTCATTTTCCACCACACATTTTTTTTATTTTATTCTTTTTCCTTGGTTTTTGAACCCACCCCTTGGGTGTCAAGTATAGTGGGACGGAGGGAGTATATAGGTATTACCCTTTGGCATTGTTCCGGGTCTTTTTTTTTTTAATCAAATTCTCTCTCACATTTGGCGGATTACCGGTAGCTCCTTTCATTTGCTTTCTTGAACTTATGCAGGACACCCCATTGATAATTGAGTGCTTCAACTTTAATGGCAATGGGAAGCACGATTTGCTTGGGTATGTCTGATCAATATCATGAAATTCCTGTTTTTCTTCTCTTTTCTCTACACAAATGGTGATTTTTACGTTTTTATTTGTTCAATTCAGAAAAGTTCAGAAATCGCTAGCTGGCTTAGAAAAGCTTCATTACTCTGGACAGGGAGATCATTTGTTTGTACCTACAACTGCTGGGCATGATCATCAAAACAAGGTCCTAACTTTGTCTATATGTGTGCACATGGATTGATCTTTGCCTTGAATCATGACGTGAATTAATTTTGTACAGGTTTTGAAAAGTCAGCTATTTGTGGACAAGTTTTCTGAAAGTGTCCATCATACTTTTCTGGATTACTTGGCTGGTGGATGTGAGCTGAATTTCATGGTGGCAATAGATTTCACTGGTACGCACTCTTGCTTTTCTTCTCCTTAAAATGTGTCCATGAGGATGCATATGCATTCTTCTATTATACTATGGTTGCAAATTTTTGGTGCTTTCAAAATACATTTAATTACTTATCCACGAATATGCCAAAATAAACCTTAAATTAGATAATGCTCCAAAATGTTCTAAGAATCCAGGTGCATATTTTTTATACGGAGGGAGTTTATATTATTTTTGGCTCATATATTAAATCATTTATAAACTCAAACATATATTTCCTTCAGCAGATATTACTGAAACTTATTTCCGTTTACTTACTCTATTTACCGATTCTTGCTGTTATTCCCTCCGTCCCAAAAGAATTTAAGAATGGTCCATCTTTCCTGTTTGATTTGTCCCCAATCATAGTTTCATTCTCACAACAGGCGATAATTTTAGGGCGGTTTCCATAAAGAACAAACATGTAAAGCTACATTCTTAAAAAGTTTGACTTGTCTAATGGGATTATTTTTATTGGGACAAAGGGAGTATGAAATACATGATAAGTACTTCTGTAGTTTTAATGGGCATCTGTGAGGTGAACTACCATGAAGATGGAATTTACCACCTTGCTCATCCTTCTTGGAATGATAGGCTAAACTCTTAATTCATTCTTAAGTTGACTAAATGGTTTATCAAAAATACTGTTACAAATTACATTTTCCCTCTTTTTGTATTTATGAAAGATAACTTGAAGTCTTTCCCTTTCTTCACCGTACTTTAAAAGGACAGTTACCTCTCCCATGCCAGTCATTGCTGCCTTCTTTTACATGTTCCTGTACTGATTTCAATGCCATTCACCTTGAACCACTTCTGCAATGGTCTTGAAGTTTGTACGTGGGCCCCGCAAACATGCTATTCTTCTTAACTTATGACTGTTGTTTATCAGCTTCAAATGGAAATCCTCGCCTTCCAGATTCCTTACATTATATTGACCATTCTGGACGGCCAAATGCATACCAGAAAGTGAGAAACTTTCTCTTCCCTGAATTGTTTATCGGTCTGTTCACTTTTTAACATACATTTTATGCATGCTGGTATTTCTTAGGCAATATTAGATGTTGGAGAGGTGCTACAATTCTATGATACAGATAAGCGATTTCCTGCTTGGGGTTTTGGAGCACGGCCAATTGATGGCCCCGTATCTCATTGTTTCAATCTTAATGGAAGCAGCAACTACTGTGAGGTTGATTTTGCTAGTGTCTTTAAAGAGTTTTCTCTTGCCTTTCCTGTTAGCATCAGTTGTGCTAAACACTTTTTGTTTTCCAGGTTGACGGAATCCAAGGAATTATGACATCATATACAAGCGCCCTTTTCAATGTTTCGCTTGCAGGGCCAACCCTTTTTGGGCCTGTTATTACTGCTGCTTTACAGATTGCTCGCCAATCTCTGGGAAGTAATCAACAAAAGTATTTTGTTCTATTAATCATCACGGTATGAATTCTGTTGTCCCTCCCCCTCTTCTGTTTTGCAATTGTTGATATGCCCAAACTCCTCCATCCCATAAAGATGGTCCCACTTTTTCAAGTATTTGATTTGAATGAAGTTTGACTAAAGATTTAGAAAAGACTAATTATCCAAACAAAAATCTAAAAATTGTTATTGGTAGTACTTTTAATGGTGTATCAGTAACAAATTTTAGAATTTCATTATCGGATAATTAGTACTCCCTCCGTCCCACCTGAAAAGGCACAAAAGTGGCCTTTAACGAAAATTAAGAAAAGTGTATAGTGGGGTAATTGTTGCGAGTATGAAAAGTGAGATGGGAGAGAGAAAGTGGGGTAGATGATAGTAAGTGGATGGTTATTGTAAGTATGACAAGTGGGTCCCATGAATAAAGAATTATTAAAAAGTTTCCATTTTGGGAGAGTGCCTTTTTAAATGGGATACCCAAAATGGAAATTTGTGTCTTTTCGGGTGGGACAGAGGGAGTATTTCCTAAATGGTTAATCAAAGTTCAATCAAACCAAACACTAAAAAAGTGAAACTATCTTCATGGGACGGAGGGAGTATTTTTCAGTTCAGGTGCTTGATTTGGTTGACTTTGTTGAACTGTTGCAGGATGGAGTCATAACAGATCTCCAAGAAACAAAAGATGCTCTCGTGAAGGCATCAGACCTGCCATTGTCTATCCTTATTGTCGGAGTGGGTGGAGCAGACTTTAAGGAGATGGAGGTACTTCAATCACTCTATGGTCCATATCTTTACTGATATCTGATTGCCTGAGTTCTTGAGCTCAGCAATGAAATTTTTCTCAAATGTATCTGATTTTCTTCAATGTTCTTTTGGGCAGATTTTAGATGCTGATAAAGAAAGACTTGAAAGTACCACTGGGCGTGTTGCATCACGTGATATTGTCCAATTCGTTCCATTCAGGGATGTCCAGAGTAAGACACATCTGTGTGTGTGTGTTAAATTTATTAAGGTTCTTGTTCAGAATCATGCTATTATAGATTTTTTTTTCTGGATTCGAGGCTCATTATGAGGTACATGTACTTGCAGGTGGAGAAATCTCTGTAGTTCAATCACTTTTGGCGGAACTACCTACACAATTCTTAACATATATGAGAAACCAAAGCATTCAACCAAATCCGAGAATAGCATAGAAAATTGTACATAATACTTGTGTTCTTTCTCCATTATTGTTTTTCATGCAATTTTATGTTCATTGTGCGAGTCCATGGTGCCAATGACACCAGGCTTTTCAGTTTGCAAGTAAGGCCATTTGTTCCTTACTTGCGCTTGGGATGCCACATTTAGTCGTCCATTTCGTATCCTCTATGACATGGGTGGATTTGGTTGTTCATTATTCTACTCACTACGTCCCAAAATAAATGTCTAAAAATGTTTTAACATTCATTCCGAGACTGGAGTGAGTACATAAGTTGATAGATCCAGTCGAATGAGCAAGCAAATCCACCCAGAGCGTGGGTTTGACCAAATGAGGATAAACAGTGACGTCCCTGAACCGTGTTTTCCTACTGGATGGAAAAGTTAGATTTGTACATTGATCAAGATTATAGAGTTAAGTACCTTTTCGTTCCCAACCTATACCTATAATTACTTTTTCGTTTTGGTCCTAAAATGTATTCCCTCCGTCCCTAAATGTTTGTTTCATTTGACTTTTCAAACATTTTAATTTAGTGATTTTGAAGCTTTAATTTTGGTTATTTTTACGAACGCTTTGAAAATTATTGATAATATACACCGCCGTTATGTAATACTCCGTCTCTAAATGTTACAAGTTTTGAAAATTTAGTGATTTTGAAGCTTTAATTTTGAAAATGAGATCAACTTTTTGGGACAAAGGAAAAGGGGAAATGGGACAAACATTTAGAGAGGAGGGAGTATTTTTTTTCGTTTTTCCCTTTAACCTCGTTTTTTTGTTTATGTTGATGTCGTCCTTTCGTCAGTTTTCCGTCCATTACACCGTTAAATATGCATATATGGCATGATCACATCATCAAATTGCTTATGTGGAATAATTACTAATTAGTTGGCATACACTTGAAGCTGACATGAAAGTTTAGGGGTCAAATTGTAGCCGTAAGAAATGAAATTTGAAAATCCTATAACTATAATTATATGCATCATATATACATACTCCCTCCGTCCCACTATACTTGACACTTCTTTCCATTTTGGGCCGTCCCACTTCACTTGACACCTTCCAAAAATAACCTAGTTTTTATATTTTTATATTAGATGGACCCCACCACTAATTCTCTCTCTTCATTTTCCACCACTCAATTTATTCAACCAACACTACTATTTACCCCACTCATTCTCTCTCTTCATTTTCTATCACACATTTTCTTTATTTAATTGTTTCTTCTTAGTTCCCGTGCCCTCCTTGGGTGTCAACTATAGTGGGACGGAGGGAGTATATACTAAGAAATGAAATTTGAAAATCCTCCTCCATCTCTACTTTCCAGCTGCGCCACTCCAACCCCCTCTCTCCATGCCGCAGACCACCCCCAATCACCACTATCCTACGTCGGCCACCACCTCTTTCTTCCTCTCCCTCTTTCTTCCTCTGCCTTCTCCCCCCCTAAACAGTCGCCTACCCTTCCCTATCCGCTCAATTACCCAGTCGACCCCAGTCAAGCCTCTATTCTCTCGAGATCCAGTCACCGTCGCCGCCGTCGCCATCGACCCCTATTGCTTGCCGACCGCTTTCCTAAGCTGACAGCCGCCCTACCCCTCCCCATTCGCTCAACTACTCGGCCGCCCCAGTCAAGCCTCTGTTCTCTTGAGATCCAGCTACCACCACCGTCGTCGTCGACCCTATTGCTCGTCGACTACTGCCCTAACCTGACCTAGATCCATTCTTTCATAATTTTTATTTTTGAATCTGAATTTGGTACAAAGAGTTATTTTTTATCCATATCCATTCTTGTGATTTAAAAAAATAATTGTTGTAATGGGTTGATTTGTTATTGATTTTGGTATAATGTTTTTTTTTTAAATCTGATGATGGTTGATGTGGTGGATGGAGGTGCTGGTGGCGTAATTATTGGAGAAATTCTTAAAATTATATAATGATGAATGAAAAATTATTAGATAAAATTTTTACATAAATAAATGTAGAGAAAAAAGGGATATAAAAAATATTGGACAAATTTGTACGGCAATAATTTAAATATTTATTGCAATAATTTAAAATTGTCAAAATCTTACAAAAAATGCGTTTTTCCTTAAGCTTAGAATAAACGTGTTATATTTCCCCCGCTAGTGCCAGTGTAACAAAGTGCCAGTGTTAGTGTAAAAAAGTGCCAGTGTTAGTGTAACAAAGTGCCAGTGTAACAAAGTGACAGTGTTAGTGTAAAAAAGTGCCAGTGTAAAAAAGTGTCAGTGTTAGTGTAACGAAGTGCCAGTGTAAAAAAGTGTCAGTGTTAGTGTAACAAAGTGCCAGTGTAAAGAGTGTCAGTACATGTATATTGTCAGTGTAAAAAAGTGTCAGTGTTAGTGTAACAAAGTGCCAGTGTTAGTGTAACAAAGTGCTAGTGCAAATAGTGCCAATGCATGTATATTAAGTGTCAGTATAAAGAATGTCAGTGTAGGGTAAAAAAGTACCAGTATTAGTATAAAAAAGTGGCAGTGTGAAAAGTGCAAGAGTGCAAGTGCATGCATTATTAAGTGTCAGTGTAAAAATGATTTTCCTTAAGCTTAGAAAAAACGCGTTTTTTTATAAGACCTGTTGGACTTTTGATATGGCTTCTCAAGAACTTAACTGAAAAACTGACATAAAATTTAACGGAGATTGGAAAACTAGGAGACAAGTCGAGTCTTGTATTGTATACAATCTCCGTAAGAGTTATTTGTCCCGCACAGGTGCTTACGGTTGAATGACAAAACTCTCGTAAGATAAAACGACTTTATAAACAATCAATAGGAGCACTCCAAATTGATTGTTCTAACGAACAACACAAGGTTTGAAACTTTGGACTTGAAGGAGGTATGCAACAAGATGCAAATGAAATGATTTGATTAAACTAACTCAAGAGGGTTTAAGAAGACTCAAAATCAGTATGTATGTAATTGAAATTCGGAGGGGAAGTATATAAAGAGAGTCAAGGGGTTTGTGCCTTTCCCACGAAAAGACACAACTTTTCTGTTTGAATCGGTGACTGCTCAGGATCTGCTCGGCCGAGTCAAGGGACTCGCTCGGCCGAGCACCAAGCTGCACGGCCGAGTCAAGTAACTCGTACGGTCGTATCAATCACACTGCTCGCCCGAGTCAAGGACTCTGCTCGGCCGTGCAATATTGTCCAGAGACTTGGTCAATTTCCTATGCTCTGCTCGGCCGAGTCAAGGACTCTGCTCGGCCGTGCATATCAAACCACTTCAAAAACCCTTTAAACAACTCTCGTTAAGTTACAAACCTTTGTCATTAATTTCTCATTCACCCGGAAATGGTTTTGAGACAATAAATGAGTTTCATAATCCACACTAAATGTAGAATATATTTTGTAACTTGCTTCGTTAACTATTTAACGAATTCCGTTAGGAAGTTAGGTCAACGTTAAGTCAAATTTAACTTTCGTTACCCATTTCCAACAATTCCCCACATGAATGACAATTAATGCATGAATGCAATTTCGTCCAAAGTTTCGGCGAACTATTATTACATCGGGATAGATAGCTTGTGGCCTTGAATCCTCCCTAGTGAAATATTATCGGATATACTAGCCATTTGGTAGCGAGTCGCTTTGAACCAGTGACTGTCGGATGTATACCAAGACAATAATACTCACATAATAACAGCTCTAACAATTGTTGTTCTCACGTTTTGTCCATTTCGGCCCTGGACCGTATCTCATTCATAAGCGTTCATTTAGAGGCGGCCAAATTACCTCTCGCTTATATAGGTGATTCTCACTATAAGGAGTATCATGCACTACTCCACCCGTAGGTATAGAAATCATTAAAAGTTTTCTCAACTTATCCTTACCACCGCCGTACGTGCTTGTACTTGGATGTTACGGGAATGAATATTCAACATCTTTCGTGTTAATAAATCGAGTTGTTGTTTCCAAGTAACTCTACTAGAACTTATAACTTGGTTGTCTCATTGAACCAAGGGCCTGGGATCTCCATTTCTCAAGGTTGAGTGTCCGCTATAAGTCCTTTTGTTGTGGGTTTTAAACCCATTCCCCTTAATAGTTTATACAGTTGATCTCGATTTATACCTTTGGTAAACGGATCCGCTAAGTTATCACATGACTTTACATAATCAATAGTGATAACGCCATTCTTGATCAACTGTCTAATGGTATTGTGTCTACGACGAATATGTCTAGACTTACCATTGTACATACTATTCTGTGCCCTTCCAATTGCTGATTGACTATCACAATGTATTAGTACAAAGAGTAATGTGTTTGCTCCAACAAGGAATATCCTCCAGAAGTTCTTAAGCCATTCTCGCTTCTTCCCGGCTTTATCTAAAGCGATAAACTCAGACTCCATCGTGGATCTGGCTATACATGTCTGTTTGGAGGATTTCCATGACACTGCTCCTCCACCTATTGTGAATACATATCCACTCGTGGACTTAGAGTCTTTCGTGTCCGATATCTAATTGGCATCACAGTATCCTTCTAATACTGCTGGATATTTCTTGTAAAGTATCCCATGGTTTAATGTATACCTTAAATATCTTAGTACTCTCATTAGTGCTTTCCAATGATCAGTACTAGGATTACTTGTGAACCTACTTAGTTTGCTCACTGAATATGCAATGTCTGGACGTGTACAATTCATTAAGTACATCAGACTACCAATTATTCTTGCATATTCCAGTTGAGAAACTGGTTCCCCTTTGTTCTTGGCTAAATGTAGAGCCA
Organism: Adenophora triphylla var. japonica; assembly: GCA_022495995.1. Lineage (NCBI taxonomy): Eukaryota > Viridiplantae > Streptophyta > Magnoliopsida > Asterales > Campanulaceae > Adenophora > Adenophora triphylla. The sequence continues at coordinate 27,433 of JAFEMH010007377.1, forward strand.
AGTCTACCGGTGTCTTAGTCGGAGGGTCATCAAAGACATTGAATTTCCGAAGAACATTCTCTAGGTAATGGGATTGTGAAAGAACTAATCCTTCAGATGTTCTAGAGATCTTTATCCCTAATATTACATCAGCTAATTCCATGTCTTTCATGTCGAAGTTCTTCTTTAACATGCCTTTGGTATTCATGATCAAATCATGATTACTTCCCATTATCAACATGTCATCCACGTAAAGACAGACTATTACAAATGATTCAGATGTTCCTTTAATGTAGACACATTTGTCACATTCATTAATCTTGAATCCATTTGACAACATAGTTCGGTCAAACTTTTCATGCCATTGCTTAGGTGCTTGTTTTAGTCCGTATAATGACTTTACAAGTTTACACACCTTCTTTTCTTTACCAGGAACAATGAACCCTTCGGGTTGTTCCATATAAATCTCTTCATCAAGTTCTCCATTTAGGAAAGCAGTCTTCACATCCATTTGGTGTATCTCAAGATTATGCACTGCTGCAATAGCTATGAGAACACGAATAGATGTGATCCTTATGACAGGGGAGTATGTATCGAAGAAATCATATCCCTCTTTCTGTCTAAAGCCTTTGGCAACTAGCCTAGCTTTGTATTTATCGATTGATCCATCCGCCTTATACTTCCTTTTAAGGATCCATTTGCAACCTAATGGTTTGCAACCTGGAGGGAGATCAACTAATTCCCAAGTATTGTTGAGCATTATGGATTCTATTTCACTGTTAATAGCCTCTTTCCAGAACGAACTATCCGGTCCGGATAAAGCTTCTTTAGCAGTGGCTGGTTCGTTTTCTAACATGTAAGATAGAAAATCAGGACCAAAAGACTTTTCCACTCTTGCCCTTTTGCTACGTCTCGATTCTTCATCTTCTATTTGAGAAGGACCGGTTGTAGACTCATATGTTCTCTTATTAGAACCTATATCTTTCCTGTCTTTAGCCGGAAATATGTTTTCAAAGAATACCGCATTCCTTGATTCTATAGTAGTTCCTATATGCATATCAGGAATGTCCGATTTGTGCACTATATAACGATAGGCACTACTATTATTGGCATATCCAATAAAAACACAGTCAATGGTTTTTGGACCAATCTTGACTTGTTTCGACTTAGGTACTTCAACATTTGCCAAACACCCCCACACTTTAAGGTATTTATAACATGGTCTATGATTATGCCATAATTCATAGGGCGTTTTATCAATGCCTTTCTTGGGTATTTTATTAAGAACATAATTAGAAGTGAGTATGGCTTCCCCCACAAGTCAGCTGGGTAAGCCTGAACTTATTAAAAGCGCGTTCATCATCTCCTTGAGAGTACGGTTTTTGCGTTCAGCAACTCCGTTAGATTGAGGGGTATATGGAGCCGTTGTTTGATGAATTATGTCGGATTCCCAACATAATCCTTCAAACGGTGCTTCATATTCTCCACCTCTATCGCTTCTAATTTTCTTAATCTTCAAGTTAAGTTGATTTTCAACTTCTTTCTTATAAGTCTCAAAAGCCCCTAAGGCTTCATCTTTACTTCTTAAGAGATAAACATAGCAGTACTTTGTGCAATCATCTATAAATGTAATGAAGTACTTTTTATCTCCTCGAGTTTGCACAAGTTTTAAATCACATATATCGGTGTGAATTAATTCAAGAGGAGTTGTGTTTCTTTCTATTGCATTAAATGGCGACTTCGTCATTTTTGCCTCAACACAAACTTCGCACCAATTAGTCGAGTCGGATTTAGTCATATGGATTAAATCTTGTCTCGCTAATTTCTTAATGGTGTCGAGGTTTACATGTCCTAATCTATCATGCCATAAATTAGAACTTTCTGACAAGTAAACATAAGAAACAACGCTTTTATTCTTCGCACTATGGCGGACAATATTCATTACATTCATCTTGAAAAGGCCCTCCTCGAGGTATCCCTTTCCAAGGAACAAACCATTCTTGGTTATTACAAATTTGTCAGATTCAAATACAAGTCTAAATCCGGCCTTACTAAGCAAAGCGCCGGAAACTAAATTTTTACGGATCTGGAACATGCAGCACATCCAACAAGGTTACTTCTTTTCCGGAAGTCATCTTCAATATCACATTTCCAATGCCTTGAACATCGGAGGTCGCGGAATTTCCCATGTAGAGCTTCCTTCCGGAGATGGGAGTATAGGAGGAGAAACTCTCCTTATTAGCACAAATGTGGCGGGTAGCACCGGTATCTATCCACCAAGCTTTTGGATTATCATCCAAGTTTGCAACGTTAGCCTCGAACACTACCGCTGCAAAGTCTAGGTCCATGTTGTCAACATTATTCGCCTCTTTCTTTGGGAGACGACAGTCCTTTGCTAAGTGGCCCGGTTTGCCACAATTATAGCAAGACCCCTTGAACTTCTTAGAGCCCTTATTCTTTCCTTTCTTAGCATTCCCGGCATTTCCGGAATGCTTTCTCTTTGTGCCACTTGTGCTAGCCACGGCGAGATTGACCTTAGCCTCCATCTTGCCCTTAGCATCCTTGGCCTCGTTGATTCTATTGTTCTCTTCAATTTGAAGACGAACAACAATGTCTTCCAAGGACATCTCCTTGCGTTTATGCTTGAGATAGTTCTTGAAGTCCTTCCATGAAGGCGGCAACTTTTCAATGATTGAGGCCGCCTTGAATGGATCATTCATGATCATCCCCTCGGCATCAAGCCCATGTAGAATGAGTTGGAACTCATCCACTTGAGTTGTTACTGATTTGGAATCGACCATCATGAAGTCAAGATACTTACCGACGACAAATTTCTTTGACCCGGCGTCTTCGATCTTGTACTTCCTTTCCAAGGTGTCCCATAACGCCTTGGCTATCTCGACGTTACTATACACATTGTAGAGTGCATCGTCGAGTCCGTTTATGATGTAATTCTTACACAAAAAATTACCATGAGCCCAAGCCTCCTTGGCCATTTGCCTTTGAGGGTCGGGATCACCATTTGCCACCGCCGGAGGATCTTCCTTTAAGAAGCGGTGCAAGCTTAGGGTGGTCAAGTAGAATAGCATCTTTTGTTGCCATCTCTTGAAATCCACACTAGTGAACTTAGGGGGTTTCTCACCATGACCCGGGTGATGCGGTGTATGAGTGGGTGCAGCATTGTTGAACGTTGTGTCACCTTGAGAAGGAGGCATTACATTGCCTTGACTTGATGCGGTGATGTCTTTCTCAGTTGCCATCTCTTGAAAGTCTTAAGAAGATTGTTGGACTTTTGGTATGGCTTAAGAAGCGTTAATTAACTCTTACGATTGTTGGACTTTTGGTATGGCTTCTCAAGAACTTAACTGAAAAACTGACAGAAAATTTAACAAGTCGAGTCTTGTATTGTATACAATCTCCGTAAGAGTTATTTGTCCCGCACAGGTGCTTACGGTTGAATGACAAAACTCTCGTAAGATAAAACGACTTTATAAACAATCAATAGGAGCACTCCAAATTGATTGTTCTAACGAACAACACAAGGTTTGAAACTTTGGACTTGAAGGAGGTATGCAACAAGATGCAAATGAAATGATTTGATTAAACTAACTCAAGAGGGTTTAGGAAGAATCAAAATCAGTATGTATGTATAGGGATGGCAACGGGTCGGGTTCGGATCGGATCAGGCCTGATCCGAACCCGATCCGAACACTAAAATTTCGTATCCGAACCCGATCCGATCCGAACCTGATTGATCCGTGCCCCGATCCGTGACCCGATCCGATCCGAGGCATTTCAATAGAAAAAAAAATAATTAAAACAAATCTGTTTGTGTTTGAAGATGACGAACCAAACAATAGAAAAATCAAATAAAAAATCAAATAAAAGCAAAAATCATGAGCTAACCTCAACCTCAGATTCTGTTCTTGCTCTCTTTCTCATTGTTGTTGTTGTTGTTGTTATGCTTCTTGTTCTTCCCATTCTCACTTTTACCGTTCTCAATTTTTGAATCCAACCCTCTTGGAGTGAAATTGGTATTGTTGAGAATCTGAGATTGAGAGGCGAGAGGAGATAGAGAGACGAGGGCGGAGAGATGAGCGAGAGAGAGAGAAATACAGAGAGACGAGGGCGGAGAGAGAGAAATACAGAGAGACGAGGGCGGAGAGAGAAACGAGGGCGGAGAGATGAGCGAGAGAGACGAGGGCGTCGTATAGAAGGAGTGAGCGTATAGAGAGAGAGAGCTTTAGGGATGTGAGCGTATAGTATAGAGAGAGAGAGAGCTTTAGGGATGTGAGAGAGAAAGAGAGTATATACTATATACCCCTATAAAATAACCTAATTTCTAATTTCAATTATATACCTAGGGGATTCGGATCGGGTCGGGTCGGGTTACGGGTCGGGTCACTGGCGGTACCGAACCCGATCCGAACCCGATCGGGTCATAAGAAAATGAAACCATATCCGAATTTTTCGGATCGGCTCGCCTTCGGTACGGATCGGGTTCGGTCAAATTGCCATCCCTATGTATGTAATTGAAATTCAGAGGGAAAGTATATAAAGAGAGTCAAGGGGTTTGTGCCTTTTCCCACGAAAAGACACAACTTTTCTGTTTGAATTGGTGACTGTTCAGGATCTGCTCGGCCGAGTCAAGGGACTCGCTCGGCCGAGCACCAAGCTGCACGGCCGAGTCAAGTAACTCGCACGGCCGTATCAATCACACTGCTCGGCCGAGTCAAGGACTCTGGTCGGCCGTGCAATATTGTCCAGAGACTTGGTCAATTTTCTATGCTCTGCTCGATCGAGTCAAGGACTCTGCTCGGCCGTGCATATCAAACCACTTCAAAAACCCTTTAAACAACTCTCGTTAAGTTACAAACCTTTGTCATTAATTTCTCATTCACTCGGAAATGGTTTTGAGACAATAAATGAGTTTCATAATCCACACTAAATGTAGAATATATTTTGTAACTTGCTTCGTTAACTATTTAACGAATTCCGTTAGGAAGTTAGGTCAACGTTAAGTCAAATTTAACTTTCGTTACCCATTTCCAACAAGACCAACTCTTTAAAATTCAATTTTTTAATTAAAACTAAACAAATATTATATTAATATTATAAATTTAAATATTTATAAATATTTTTATTCAATTTTATAAAAAATATAGAGATTAAAAAGTTACTATAAGGAGTCAGTAGTTTAACATTATACACTTTAATCCATTAATACTTACACCTCAGCATATTTTGTAAAATTTTAAGGGCAACTCAGTATTTTAATGACTTGACATGCCACATGACAATTTTTAACTGTCAAATGGATGGTCAAGTGACGTAAGGACGGCATCAACATAAAAGAACGAGGTTAAGAGGGAAAACGAAAAAAAATAATACATTTGGTACAAAAACGAAAAAATGACTATAGGTTGAGTATGAAGAAACACAAAATCTGGGGAGAAACGCGTTTCTCCGTCGCGTATGGAGAAACGGGGCTTGGTTTGTCGCGCGACATACTTAGCCACAACAACTGGATATCACTTCCTCGGTTTGGATATCGTAACATTGCATATGGATATCCAGAAGCTTTGAAAAGGATATCCAGAAATCAAAATATTTTTTCTGGATATCCTTTCCAAAGCTTCTGGATATCCATATTCAATGTTCGATATCCGTGCTTTGGAAAGGATATCCGTAAAAATATTTTAGTTTCTGGATATCCTTTTCAAAGCTTCTGGATATCCATATTCAATGTTCTGGATATCCAGAAGCTTTGAATAGGATATCCAGAAACTAGCTATGTTTGTCGCGCGACAAATCAAGCCCCGTTTCTTCATAAGGGACGGAGAAATGCGTTTCTCAGCAGACATCATGAAGAAATAGGTAATTAACTCCAAGATTTTACGTGTGAAACAAAGTTCATTTTACGCAATGTAAAAATCTCGGCCATGTTAATTAAATATGAACGAGAATTAATTTTTTTCAATTTTTATGTACACTTGAAGTGGGTGGAACATAGTGGAATTAGGAAATGAAACTTGACGTGGGCCTGCTTGGAAGATGTCTTTGGCCACAAGCAATTATGTTTCCGCTCTTTTTATTAACAATTCATGTGCTTTTGCTGCTTCATGCATTGGTACTTGGAATATGGAGTTAATGCATAGCTATCGAATTCTTATATTAAATTATTAAATGAATTGTATTTTTATATATACAGTAAGTTACATATAAGTTAAATCTTATACGTCTTAATATCTTATATTAATTTTAGTATGTGTCACGTTTTATCGTATAGAAAACTAAGTTACATATAAGTTAAATCTTATAATAATATGAATTATATTTTATAATAATATAAATTACACTACTAATTACTACCGACAAAGCGATATCCAGAGATATGGTTGCTAAAATCAGTTTTCGCGACCATAGGACGGTAGTGAAATTCTGCTAGCTAATGGCTACTACTTTTTGTCGTGGCGAAAAGTTGGTCGCTATTTAAATTTCTGGTCGCCAGTTCGCTACCAAAAGCGGTAGCCAAAACATGGTCGGCAATTTCACTACTACATTGTGATCGCCATTTCGCTACCTGTCAATGATCGCCATTTAAAAAACAAGTCGCCATTTAGCTACCAACATATGGTCGCCAATAATTCCGAATTTGTCGAGGCCCAAGCAAATTCTACTCAACACGTCATTTTAATGAAAACACTTTTTTATGAACAAATGTCCCGGATGGGAAGCATACTTTAACTATGGAAGAAACAAAAGACAAGTATACAAGTCAAATCACCGAAAAACAAATGATGTCATAACAAAGCAAATAAAGTAATGGAATGTTAGGTTATATTCAATACAAAGCAAAGAAAAGTTAGGTCTCGGAAGAAAGCTGAGACACACGAGCGCGCCGGTGCACGGGGAGGGAGACAATTGTGAAAGGCGGCCAAATTCAGAAAAAGTACTCATTGAACTATTTGAGGTGTAACATTTACTCAAACTCATCAACAGTTCAGATTTAATCATATTCAAATGGGTCACTCTTATTATTAGACGAAAGTACCAAAATGCAATAATATCTTTTTAATAATGAAATAAATGAGTCGTATTATAAAGAAATGAAACTATATAAAGAAATGAAACTGTTGTGCAATTTAACTGCACACAAAACTTTCAGCCAATATAATTAGAATAGCAAAAAGAGAAAATTAAATGATTGCATCTGCTGCGACTCAAGACGGAACGACGAACGACGAAAATGTCACCACCGGTAATAGAGGTTGAACGGTTGCAGCATATACAATATATAAATGACATCTCCATTGAAAATCTTTTGAAGCCAAAAGGACTATTGTGTTTGATCGTCTCATTCAGATGATTGATTCAGCAATAGAGGTAATTTTATGGCATTATGTACAAAAAAAGGTATGTAGTTAGCTTGCTGTTTAAATTATTTTAGTCGCACAAAAGTTGTATTGCATGTGAAAAAAATAGAAAAAAAAATAAAATTTGGGGGCGCTACCCCCGAACCCCCATCTTCAATCCTTTGCTCCAAAGAATCTTGACCCCCCTTCCTTAATTTCCCGCGTCCGCCACTGCACAAACCACTAACCTTTTATTGAACGGCTGTGTAATTTAAATAAAAACAGGCCCGGACATGAAGAGGCCTCGTTTTTCTTCAGATAAAAAGGGGAATGGGCCGTAATCTTCTTTATAAAATTCTGAAATGATTCTCATTTTTACATTAGTTTTTAAGCACTTTGATGGTGTGAAAGCCACTGCAGGCTAAGGCAAATCTTGTCGTAAGCTCCGAATAGACAGAAGACAAAAAGGTTGAAATCCTAATTTTCAGGTCTGCTAAATAAGGTAATTACACCGAACAACTTTGCGGAATATAAATTCGTGCAACACTTTAAGCATACATTCAATTCAATGTATGTATCAACAATTTATGTTAATCAAACCTTTTTGAATCGAATAATGAATTCATCTATCCCGTACACATTTATTCAACTATTTAACGTAAATTTTACCCAAACTTAGGGCTAGGGGGATTATAATTATTAAATCTAATCATTTTTAATAGTAAAAAAGTTGTTTTTTAAACTTAAAAGGTGATAAAATCTGATATTTCATCTCAAACTCAATTAGCAATGAGAGAAGTAGCTCATGAACTTTATATATTGAATACAATGATTGTTTATTTTCAACACCCTCGTACTCGTACGTACGCAGCTAATTCTTGGGATTATAGTGTGTACTCTTGGTCCGGGTGACACAATAAGAACACCGTGCACTATTGAGATCAATACATGTGTAGAGAACCTGCTTTAATATCATGAGAAAATCTAGTATCCCACCTCAAAATAAGTTGACAGTGAGAGTAGTAGTCTTGCACTTTTATATATTTATATATCAAATATAAGGCTCGTTAATTTTCAATATAAAAAAAATGCTTAAACAAAAGATTTAATATTGACGCATTTCAAAATTGAAGATGGTCAAATAACCCACACTAACGTGACTTCGCTAGATCTATGGCAAATCAACATCCCATGATGTAGGTTGGGAGGGGGGGGGGATTTCTAAAACGATCCTCAATAATTAATTATAATAATTTATTTGTTTCAAAATAAACATTTATTTTTGATCAAAAATTGTCTCTAATTAAAGGATTATTCTTTTACCATCTTCCATTATTCGTTATATATGTACTTCAAACAAAAAGTTTAGAGTCCTTAACAAAAATATTTATGTTCTTCGTCATTAATTTTATAAGAAGTACTCCCTCTGTCCCACTTCAATTGATACTTATTTTCTTTTTGGTCCGTCCCACTTCAATTGATACTTCCCAAAATGGAAAGGAATCTTCACTATTTACCCCACTCATTCTCTCTCCTATTTTACTTTTTTACTCACAACATTCTCTCTCCTAACTATTCCTCCCACTCATTCTCTCTCCTATTTAATTTTTCATACTCACAACATTTACCTTTTTCTCTTTCTTACATCACTTTTCCTTAATAGTTGTGCCCTTTTTTTTGGTCTCAAATGAAGTGGGACGGAGGGAGTATTTATTTTTAGAATGTCTTTTAAATAAGTCAAAATCTTACAAAAAAAAATGCATTTTTTTGTAAGTTAAAAAAAACGTATTTTGTTTTCCCCCGCTAGTGCCAGTGTTAGTGTAAAAAAATATCAGTGTAAAGAGTGCAAGTGCATGTATTATTAAGTGCAAGTGTTAGTGTAATGAAATGTCCGTGTAAAGAGTGACAATACATGTATTATTAAGTGACAATATAAAAAAATGTAAGTAATAGTTTAAAAAAGTTGTAAAAAAGTGTGAGTGTGAATAGTATCAGTGTAAGTATTATTAAGTATCAATGTAAAAGAATGATAGTGTAGGATAAAGAAGTGCCAATGAAAAAGAGTGACAGTGTAAAAATAATTTTTCATTAACATTAGAAAAAACTAGTTTTTTATAAAATCAACTCTTTAAATAAAAAATAAATACTCCCTCCATCCCACTTCAAAAGTCTTACTTTTTCTTTTGGTCCGTCCCAGACTAAGAGTCCCATTTCATAAATAGCAAATTTTGAACATTGTTTCAGACATTTATATCCTTATAATAATGTAAATATATTTACAAAATAAACATTCATTATACTCTTATAATGTTAACATATTTACAAAAAAAATAAAAAAAATCGAAAAGAAGTTTTATCATAAATATTTTAATATATTTACAAAAAAAAATCATTTATTATACCCTTTAGGGAGTACTATTGTATTTATTTGGGAATTGGGATGTAAACAATAGTAATTTATTCCTAAAGCTAATTGGAATAACCTTCAATAGAAGTAATTAGTTGTTTTTCCTTGCTTTTAAATTGGATCAGCAACTTTATCGATCCCACATTTATCCACTTTTGAGCTTCCATTGAAAAGGTCTTCATTTATATCTTTAAATTTTTGGGTGGCTTATTAACTAATATTTTTTGTCTAATTAAGTAAAGTAACATTAATCTAGAAAATGAGGTATATTACTATATTAAGATCAAAGCATGCAGAATTCAAATCAAGAATAATCCATTATTTATTAATTTAAAATAAGGAGTATGACTAGAAATAATATCGAATAATATTATTATTCGCTTCACACTTTGACTGAAGAAAATGGGACAAAAAAAGAAACGAAAAAGTCATTGATGGGAGAAGTGAAGATATAATTACTATCACTGTAGCAAACCCTAAAAAACCACTGTTTCCTTTCTTTCATTCTTTCTTCATATCTCCTTATTACTTTATCATCTTTATAAAACCCCATCTCCAGCTTGGAGTTTTCTCAACTTAAATAAATTTAACATAACAAATATATACACAACAATAAAGAGACCGGAAGATGAATCGGAGGTACGGAAAGAGTAGGGCCGAGGAAAAACCGACGAAACCAGTAGAACAAGAGGAAGAAGATGATGAAGAAGAAGAAGTAGGTGACATATTTCCAGTGTATTCGGCTCAATCTCAGTATGATATGTCCGCTATGGTGTCCGTTCTTTCTCAGGTTATAAATAACAGTGACAGATCAAACCCTTCTTCACCTAATTTTCAGCATCAAAATCATCCCTTAGCCATGTCTAATTCCCAGCTCAGCTCTAGCTCTAGCTCTGCAACAAACCCTCAGCCTATTCAAGACCAAGGTATATATTACTACTCCATTTAACTGCTTTCTTCGTCTGTATAATAAATATCACAGTTTTCTTTTTGTTAGCCCCAAAATATTAAATTGGCTACTTTTTTATTCATTTCTTTTAGCTAGCCTTTTTGTGTATTTGTGCTCAAATTGGATAATTAAAAGAATTGATTAACAGCTAGTTTTAAGGTAGGGCATATATAGTTGGATGTGTCTAGTTAGATTTTTTTATTTTTATTTTATTTAAACCTAACCTCTAGTTAAAATGACCACCAATTGCTAGGGACCGTATTATTATTTATTAGTATCCTTTTTTTTTTTTTATATAATTTTAACTCAATTTGAGTTAATTAAATAGGGTTGGAAATAAAAATCAAAAACTGTAAAAGCTTGAAATATTACTTCAAATTAAACCAATCAGATTGAAATCCTCAGTCAGGCAAATCATCATCAAATGTTAGCATTATTGAGAACTCTACTTCATTTGATAGATTTTTCCTCGAAACTGTTAGTCATATTGGTCTAATTACATGATAAAATTATAGTATCATTTTTTAGGGTATTGGACATCAGTAAATTGTACTCTAAGGGAATAATGTGGAATTATAGCTAATTAATATCATCTTAGATCTATGTATATGTTTGATCGTTGTCCGAAATATTTCTTATTTACTGACCTTATTTAATCGGGGGGTTATTTATTAATTGCTGACTTAATGTATTACAATAGCGACACTTGGAGAATGAAATTGATCATTAATGAAAATTGAACCCCTAACCTTAGAAAGATTTGAGCTAGAGTTCTTTGTTGGAAAATCTTATTAACTATTAATAACTAGAATGCAAAAACTAATTAATGATCACTCATTCAAATCAGTGACCAATTCAAAGAAACTGAAACCATGTTTTATGCTTGTAATGTGTTATATAGGTAACCAGAGAAGAAGACACTATAGAGGTGTAAGGCAAAGACCATGGGGAAAATGGGCAGCCGAAATACGTGACCCTAAGAAGGCTGCAAGAGTTTGGCTAGGCACATTTGAGACTGCCGAGGCAGCCGCTATTGCTTATGATGAAGCTGCCTTAAGGTTCAAAGGCAACAAAGCAAAACTTAATTTCCCAGAGAGAGTAAATTCAAGATCCGAGCTATTAGGTAATTACATGACAACTCGTCCACCTGATCAATCATCACGCTTTCAGTTTGACTCAGTTCCTATTCCTCGCCCTCAGCCTCAATTAGTCCAACAAACATATCCAAATATGTACCAAAATTACCCTCAATTTCTTGGTAATGAGTTTAATTATGGAACTTCATCAGGATTAATGTATCCTAGTAGTGGAACATCGTATGTTTCTACTACAGCTAATTCATCAGGATCTTCAACGGCATCTCAACAACATGAAGAGTTTCTTAGGGTTTCATCGGGTTATGGAAGTTCTAATGCTTTTCCGTATGGGAATTGGGGAGGATTTGATCCAAATCAAGGGAGTGGTAGTTAACAAGCGAAGAGTTATAGAGGACTTGCTTATTGTCAAAACATATCCGGGAGTTTTTTTTTATATAATTTTTTTTTTTTTTTTTTTTGTGTCCTTAGCATTATGTTATGAAGTTTTATAAGTGTAAGATTGTGAAAATGGTTGTTGTAAGTTTCATTTATAGGAGATCAGATTTCCTGTATCGCTTCGTGTACTAGACCATGTACCACTGATAATACAACGGCTCACAATCATTATGAATGACATCATGATGATGATGTTAAATCGTTGAATCAACTTTGGTACACAGTTTTAAACGAAGTGATACACACGAAATCTTCACTCCATTTTTGGTGTGTTGTTCTATTTCTAGTATATTATTTGAAGGTTCTTATTTCATGTTTTTTTTTTTTTTTTCGTCTATACATCTAGCAAACATGTGTAGAACCTGTAATATATTCACCTTTGATTGAAGGAGTATATTTTTTATAATGATTATAATTTTGATATTTTAGTTTGGATCGTAATGTGCCACGATAGAGGATACCAATTTGAGAGAATGGAACTATCAATTCAACCCTCAAATAATGTTTATGTCCAAAATAAATTTAAAAAAAAAAAAAACAACTTGAAACGTGAACCGTTAAGATTAAATCAAAGACGTGATAAAGAAAGCGCCAAATAGTCCGAGTGCTTGTGTCCCGAATACATAGAGCTTATAGGGTGGGCGCCATATTCATATGGGGATAAATATAGGAATGATTTAGGATTTATAATAAGGAGACCACCATCAGTTTTAATTTTGACTTGGGTGGCCAGAGATATGGTCCTAGCTAGTCCAGGGTCACGTAAAACCTAGCTAATCGCCATGCTATATATATATATATATATATATATATATATATATATATATATATATATATATATATATATATATATATATATATATGCCACCATAGACAGGTACCCTCACAATTGATTTCTGTATAGTGTTTCACTTTTATCCTTACATTTGTTTCTTACTCTTTATTGATTATTTTATTAAATAAAGTTATGTAAGAGATAATTTTTTTCTCATTTAATTCTTTTTCAAAAAAATATTTTCCTGACTAACAAGTGTTGAAAATTATTTGTAAAAATGATCAAGTTCGGTAAAACTTACTAATGCCTGTTACGGTAAACTCGCTATTTCTATTAGCGAGTTCAGTGAAACTCGCTACTGCGAGTAGCGAGTTTCCTATATTTCTTTCAAAACTCGGCATTTCTAGTAGCGAGTAACGGGTTTCATCGAACTTGATTAATTTCGTAAATATTTTTCAAGGGTTATTATTTAGAGGATTTTTTTTTTTAAAAAAAAGGAATAAACTGAGAAAAAAATCTGAGAGAGACGATAAGTAAATTTGGTGATTTTTTTTTCATAAAGTTGTATTTCATTAGTCTCAAAATCAAAATGATTTTTTTTTTTAAATTGCTTTTGATTAAAGCATATTTATTTTGGGTTGAATTAGTAATTATTAGTTATCAGTTTTTAAGAGTAAAAAGCATTAAAAAAAAATAATTATTTTGAACCGAAGGAAGTATTTTATTGAGGAAGCCATTCAAATGACAAAAGATAATCCATCAACTAGCTCTAGTTACACATTTATCATTCGCTCAATAAGAATGTCAACATCAATGTTCCATACCCTGCTTATAGCTATTAGACTATACACCAAAAATTCAAAGCTTGAGGAGGTGGGACAAATTAATGTAGCCCCTAAATAAGGGAAACTACAATGGTAGTTATAAAATCTAATTTTGATACTCATTTTGAAGTTCTTGCATCTACAATAAGTAAAATGTTGAGTACTAAAATTTGATTAATTACTTACCAAAGTACCATATTTAGAACTTTACTTAGAACAAAAGGGTGAAGTCCTTGCATCTTCAATTTTTATATAATTATTTATAAAATTTTAACTTTTATTAAAAAATAATTAATTAAAATAATTATTATATTTCGAAATTATTTATAAAATTTTATTTTTTGATAAAAAATAACTAATTAAAATAATTATTATATTTCAAAATTATTTATCATATTAAAAATATTAATAAAGTTTTGAACTTAAAAAAAGAAGCTAATTTGGTACCTAATTTTTGATACACATTGTTTGTTGTAGATGTTTTTTTGGTACCTATGCAAATAGTGTTTATGGGTATCAAAATTTGATTTTGATACCCTTAGCGTACTAATGGTATCAAAATTTGATTTTGATACCCTTAGCGTACTAATACTAGAACTATCATTGGAGTTGCCCTAAAGTCACACACTTATTTATTTTTCACATAATAAAAGTTAAGATTTTTTTTTTTAGTTTCAAAATAAATATTGCACTTATAAATAATGATACTGTGATATAATTTATCATTATAAAAGTAATACACAAATGAGAATTATGGGCCGGAAGGTTTATTGTTACTCCCTCCATCCCTAACTCTTGATTGCTATAAATGAATATGAGGAAAGTAAGGAAAAAAGTAGTATTTTGAATATGAAAATTAAAGTAGTAGAATGAAAGTCATGAGGTAGGAAAAATTTTGTTTTGAGTTTTATTGACATTTTAGAATAGTAATGTATGGGACACCCAAAAAGGAAATAAGTAATCAGAAGTTTGAAATGGAAAAAGTATACTCCCTCCGTCCCATATTAAGTTACTCGTTTACTGTTGAGAACGGAAAATAAGGAGTAAATATATATAATGTTATTAAAGTAGGAGTTGTGAGTGGGTAGGAGAGAGAAAGTGGGGTAGAGAATAGTAAGTGGATAGTTGTTGTGAGTATGACAAGTGAGTCCCATGAATAAAGAAGTATTAAAAAGTTTCTTTTTTAGGAAATTGTAACTTTAAAGTGGGACGCCCAAAATAGCAAAATGAGTAAGGTATTATGAGACGGAGGGAGTATATAATATGTAGAGAGAGAGAGAGAGAGAGAGAGAGAGAGATTACCCGAAGAAGAAGATAGTTGAGTGTGAAAGCTTCCTCCAAAAGGAATTGAGAATTGAGAATGTAGGTAGTATGAAACTAAACTGCATCTGCAAAAGATAAGTAATTGGAAGAATCTGAAGCTTCAAGACGACATACTTTATTTATATATATTATATGTAACGTTTAGTTAAATTAATATTATGCGCACGCACACTCTGACATAGATGCGCACGCAGTGATGATCTGTTTACAGACAATTAAGATCTAGTGTGAAATATTGGACTCTAATGCATGGGTCACTGAATTCGGCTGTGGTAGTTGACTTTATATACCCACCAGTTGACCATCATGTTATCCTTTACGCAAAGAGCTTCTTTCTTACGCGTTAACTTGTTATCATGCATGCCACTTTCAATTATTCTATACCTCTTTCTTTATTGCTATTTTAGAGAATTTGACTGTTTTATTTGACCCACCGTCCACTATTTACTGCGGGGTGGCACCGCGCTAACCATTTGATTTGATGTCAAAATCAGAATTGGTATAGGTATTAGGTAGAGATAAATATATGATGAACAAGAAGGGAGGGGAAAATATTATGGTTCAGAATGTATCTTTTATGAAAATATAATACCAACCCTTTTTTGGGATTAATAAGAAGAGTGCGTCTGCTGAGAAACGCGTTTCTCCATAACTATGGAGAAACGTGTTTTTCATAGCCAGAAGCTTTACATTTGATAACCAGAAAAAAAAAAAAACCCAAGGCCAAGACCAAAAGCTTCTGGATATCCAGAAGCTTTGCATTTGATAGCCAGAAGCTTTGCAGTTGATATCCAGAAGCTTTGTATTTGATAAATGAAGGATGTGAAATGTATATCCGAGAAAAAAAAAAAAAACCCAAGGCCAAGACCAAAAAGCTTCCGGATATCCAGAAGCTTTGCATTGATAGCCGTGAAGCTTTGCGAGCTTGATATCCGTAGCTTTGTATTTGATAGCCAGGAAAGGATGTGAAATGTATATCCGTAAACCGTTAGGTGCATATCCGTAAAACCGTTAGGTGCATATCCGAGAAATGTGTTAGGGCATATCCAGAAATTGCTATTGAAGGTTTTCGGATATCAGAACCTTCAAATGTATATCCAGAAACATTTTGAAGGTTTCTGGATATTCATTTGAAGGTTTCTGGATATCACTTTCATAGGTTTCTGGCTATCTAGCTCATTGTCGCGCGACATGTCGGGACCCGTTTCTCCATAACTTATGGAGAAACGCGTTTCTCCCTAGATTTTGTGTAATAAGAAGGGGATAAGAGGTGATAAGAGGGGATAAGAGGTTATTATCCAGATTGTTAGAAATAATACAGTGGTTACATTTAATGTATCAAACACCAAACTTATTGGATTAATAATCATATCCAGCCTAAGAAGGGTAACCAAACGGCCCCTAAGTGTATTAGGATTCTATGATTGATTATCCCTCATTATTGTTAGAAGATAAAATAGAACTAAATTGAATTATGAGAAAGAAAATAGGAGCATCTATTATATTTTGTTCAGTGTCCCCCTGCTTTCTACTCGTGCGTGGCAAGAGTAGGAAGCATATAATTTAGCCAATAAATATCCCTCCCTTATCGGTTGCTTCGATCCATTTGTAAACACTACAACAAATCTGATTATTAACAACGTTTTTTGCACAACGTTTTATAAAGAATGTTGTTATTGGTCTGCTAAAGACAACGTTTTGTTCATAAATGTTGTATTTTTCACTATATAACAACGTTTTTTGTTAAATTGTTGTAGTACAATCTCGATGACAACGTTTTCCAAAGAAACGTTGTGACTTAGTACAACGTACAACAACGTTTTTCAAAAAAAATGTTGTCAATTAGTACAACATACAACAACGTTTTCCAGAAAAACGTTGTGGACCAAGTCGATTTCCCAAAAATATTATTACAACACCTTCTTTGTTTCTCCCACAAATCGACTTCTCTCTTTCTCTCTCT
Organism: Adenophora triphylla var. japonica; assembly: GCA_022495995.1. NCBI lineage: Eukaryota > Viridiplantae > Streptophyta > Magnoliopsida > Asterales > Campanulaceae > Adenophora > Adenophora triphylla. The sequence continues at coordinate 44,540 of JAFEMH010007377.1, forward strand.
AACAAGGCTACTCCGCCTCCACCATTGCTACCTAATTCAACGTCATCCGACAGCAAGGTGAAATCTCTTTCTCTCTCCCATTTTCTCTCTTCTCACCCATCGCCTCTTTGTTTCACTTAACCCACAAATTAACTTCTCTCTTTCTCTCTCTAACAAGGCTACTCCGCCTCCACCATCGCTACCTAGTTCAACGGCAACTTTCATCCGGCAGCAATTACAGGTGAATCTGGGGTAGAATGGTGCTTGTTTGACGTTTTAATTTGGAGTAGAAGCTGATTAATTTACTTTCTGCCATTAACGAGGTTAGTAATCGCATCTACCCATCCCTAATTTTAGAGTTTAGTTTCAATTTCAAATTTAGGATTTTAATTTTAAATGTTGATTGTTTGCTAGTTTTAATTTTGTCGCTTGAGGCAACTAGAGTTATACTTCCTAATATAATTTCTCACATTCCAAGAATGGTGCTTGTTTGACGTTTTAATTTTTAATGATTTTATTTTTAATGTTTTGTATTTGTTTACCTTGCTATTTTATGTAACAATTGCGATTTGGTATTTTGTGTCACTGGAATATACACAAAGTTGTCCCTGTTGCCACAAGATATCGGTGGTTGATTGACTGTCCAAATATTGGGTTCTCTGTTGGTATTTTCAAAGTCTGAGCTGATATTGGATTTTTTTTAATGATTTTTTTGTAATGTAATATGTTTGTTTACTTGCCCATCATCCTGTAACTTTTCGCTGTGGTATTTGTAACTTTGTGAATGAACGCTCGCCGAAAAAAAATAAAAAGGAGTGTCGCCACGCCGTTTTTAAGGAAACATTGAAAACCTTTTTGAAAGAGAAAATGGGTTCGGGGGTGTTAGTACCCGGTCCGAAAAAAGGCATTCTTAATGTTTGGTCCGGTTTAATTAAATGGAAGCCCTAAAAAACCCTAAAATCCCTTCGTCCGTACCCCGCCGTCATTTGTTGGCGTGGAAGGTACGCCAGGTCAAAGTGCCGATCGGCCTTCTATCCGTTGGTTGGCCGATCGACCCTCTTGTTTTGTGCCGATCGACCCAGCCGCCTTTGTGCCGATCGACCTTTAATTCTGTGCCGATCGACCCTTTATTTTAAGGCCGATCGACCCTTCAGCTGGCCCAGCCCAAGTACCGAAGCACTATAAATAGGGGTGACCGGTTCCCCAATTTCAACACACAATTCATTCGGGAGAAGCGAGATTACACTTGCTTTACCCGTATTTCTTCCCACATTCTTCGAATCGCCCTAGATTCGATCCCAAAGTCTTGCTACAATTGGTAAGGCTCTTTTTAATATTTTTTTTCCTATTATTATTATTGCCATATTATATTTGCATGCTTATTGTATTTTAATTATGTCTTTATGCTAGATGTAGGACATTTTTAATAGATTTATATATGCAATAGCCGAGGATGATCTAAGGTTTCGCCCAAGAAAACCCAATGGATCTAGGAACTATTTCTTACCTTCCACCTTAGTAATAATTGTCCCATGATCAACAATCCCCCAAGGATGAACGTTGATTAGTGCACCTTCCGAGGGCCTAACTCAAAGGTTCTAGGGTGTGATCATCAACTAATTCTTTCTCTCCCCTCCTCCTTATACATGATCCCGTTTCTTCTATCTATTCCTGTAAACACCGCACACAACCAACACCCCACATGCTAGAAAGACCGATCCGTCGGGCAATAGGAGTGATAGCGTTTCTTCTTCTGTTGTAACTTGACCCCCGAACCCGATTAACTGTTTAGCCTTTTTTCAAAGCTTTGGGCTATATCAAAGTGGCGTGGCGACTCTCAAAATTTAAACTAATATTTTTAATATGGTTTAAAGCGAGTGTCACTAAATGAATATCCCATTTCGGTCCGACATTATATGATTATTTATTTCAAACTTCCAAATGCGCGTTGCATCGGGACAGGGTATTCACAGTGGCGACTCTGCTGGGGACTGTTTTGAAACTTTTTCAAACTAAGTGGGTCAGACTTTCGTTTTCTTGTATGGTGTTGTATTTTACTTTCTTTTTCTTTTCCTTCTATTCTTAACTGTTGCATTGCATGCATGCATCTCCTAAAAAAAAATCTTTCTCTTAAAAAAGAATTAGACTTCTTTACCTCACACTACCACTGTCCGTGTCACACTGCACAGCTACCCCTTAACCCATCGGAAAAGCCAAAGTGCGGGAAGTGTGGTGATCATGTCGCCTCCCTTCCGAGTCTCACTTGGCCATCCACTCATCAGTGCGCTTCGGCTGCACGGTGGGAGCCTGAAACCTAACCCTTGTGTCACCCACTTTGCTAGGAGTACACTCCCCGTGACCGGTTGGTTTGACTAGCTTTTTCATGTAGACAATTAATAAGGTCTTTGTGTTAAGTCACTACGAATCAATGATAAGTCAAGATCTATAAAGAAAATAAAGGCACTAAAAAAATTGATTTTCCTTTTAAAGGACGTACCATGTAAAGTTTGAATGCTAGATCTTGTCTTATCATAGGTCTGTAGTACTTCCCATATATATCATCTTAAATGTCTATATGAGACGGTTAGTCATTAGGATCCACCACTTTAGGACCTTTAGTTAGTTGCGAAAAAGGGGTATCCCTTCCAACCAAGAGTAGGTTCTATAAAAAAAAATAGAGGGCTTTTTTGTAAATAAAATGCTTAACTGCTCCTCATTTCTAGGACCCTCCGAGGTCCGCTCCTCATTTCTAGGACCCTCCAAGGTCCGCTCCTCATTTCTAGAACCCTCTGAGGTCCACTCCTCATTTCTAGGACCCACCGAGGTCCACTCCTCATTTCTAAGACCCTCCGAGGTCCGCTCCTCATTTCTAGGACCCTCCGAGGTCCGCTCCTCATTTCTAGGACCCTCCGAGGTCCGCTCCTCATTTCTAGGACCCTACGAGGTCCGCTCCTCACTTCTAGGACCCTCCGAGGTCCGCTCTTCACTTCTAGGATCCTTCGAGGTCCGCCCTTCATTTCTAGGACCCTCCGAGGTCCGCCCTTCATTTCTAGGACCCTCCGAGGTCCTCCCTTCACTTCTAGGACCCTCCGAGGTCCGCTCTTCACTTCCGATAGGACCCTTCGAGGTTCGCTCTTCATTTCTAGGACCCTCCGAGGTCCGCTCTTCACTTCTAGGACCCTCCGAGGTCCGCTCTACATTTCTAGGACCCTCTGAGGTCCGCTCTTCATTTCTAGGACCCTTCGAGGTCCGCTAGGACCCTTCGAGGTCCGCTCTTCATTTCTAGGACCCTTCGAGGTCTGCTCTTCATTTCTAGGACCCTCCGAGGTCCGCTCTTCACTTCTAGGACCCTCCGAGGTCCGCTCTTCATTTCTAGGACCCTCCGAGGTCCGCTCTTCACTTCTAGGACCCTCTGAGGTCCGCTCTTCATTTCTAGGACCCTTCGAGGTCCGCTAGGACCCTTCGAAGTCCGCTCTTCATTTCTAGGACCCTTCAAGGTCCGTTCTTCATTTCTAGGACCCTCCGAGGTCCGCTCTTCATTTCTAGGACCCTTCGAGGTCCGCTAGGACCCTTCGAGGTCCGCTCTTCATTTCTAGGACCCTTCGAGGTCCACTCTCCATTTCTAGGACCCTCCGAGGTCCACTCTCCATTTCTAGGACCCTCCGAGGTACACTCTCCATTTCTAGGACCCTCCGAGGTCCACTCTCCATTTCTAGGACCCTCCGAGGTACATTCTCCATTTCTAGGACCCTCCGAGGTCCACTCTCCATTTCTAGGACCCTTCGAGGTCCACTCTCCATTTTTAGGACCCTCCGAGATCCACTCTCCATTTCTAGGACCCTCCGAGGTACACTCTCCATTTCTAGGACCCTCCGAGGTCCACTCTTCATTTCTAGGACCCTCCGAGGTACACTCTCCATTTCTAGGACCCTCCGAGGTCCACTCTCCATTTCTAGGACCCTCCGAGGTCCACTCTCCATTTCTAGGACCCTCCGAGGTCCACTCTCCATTTCTAGGACCCTCCGAGGTCCACTCTCCATTTCTAGGACCCTCCGAGGTCCACTCCTCATCTCTTGGACCCTTCAAAGTCCACACCCTCTTTTACGCGGACCGCCCTAGGTCCAGTCTCTCTATCTTGGACCGTTCAAGGTCCACTCTTTGACCCTTCGTGGTGCTCTTCCTATACTAAGTCCACTCTCCCAATCTTAGAACATTCAAGGTCTACTTCTCATCTTTTGGACCCTTCTAGGTCCACTTCTTCTACTTTGTACCATTCAAGGTCCACTCCTCAATTTAGGACCCTTCGAGGTCCACTCTCTCTATCTAGGACCATTAAAGGTCCACCCTTCCACTCGAGACTCTTCGAGGTCCACCCTCGTCTCTTGGACCATCCATGGTCCACTCTCTACCTTAGACCCCCATGGTCTACAAGTTAGGACCCTACAAAGTTCTACCTCTCATCTCTTGAACCTTCCATAGTCTGCTCCCTTAGCTTTAAAACCATCCATAGTTTAGATCCTTTATCTCTAGCACCCTTCAGCCAAAGACCAACCAAGGCCAATCCTCACCCAAGACCAAATTAACTCACCTAGATCACCCTCATTTGACCAAGGATCGAGTCATCTTCCTCTCCCTTTTTCACCAAATGGACTCTTTTACATTCATCCTCTCTCTTTCTCTAAACTTAACCCTGGTTGTATCATCAATTGGGGCCCCCTCGAACTACGGTGACCTGAGACTCGTATCTTGAATGGTAAGGGTTACGTAGGCAACTTCAGCCCGGTCAAACTCAAAATTGTGGAGGTCAAATATTTTCTCAAGGATGCCTTAAGATTAATTATGAATCTAATTCAACTCATTGGCTTGACTCCGCCATATGTTCTTACAGAATTCCACATCATGTCTCTGGAGAAAAGCATTGAAGCCCTCAAAGAAGTCTCAAACATGAGGTTGGGAGTGATCAACCTCCTCAAAGACATGCATGAAATTGAGCAGCACCATTTGTCTTACATTCAGGAATACTTGAGAAGAGTTCCTCCTCCTATTCAATTCCGGGGTCCCTATCATCCACATGCTTATGGTTCCCCTTATGGTCCTACACATCAGAATTTCTCATTCAGGATGCCTGCTGTGGCCACCAACCAACTAAAGGCATCAATACCCGAGAAGAAGATCAACAAGGAACATTTTGATGACTTAGGAATGCCTGTGGGTGAGTTCTTCGACATTTTGGTGGGAAAGAATTTGATCAAGCCGCTCGAGAACTACAAGCCTATTAACCCAAGGGAAGACTTAGATACATCCAAGTTTTGCAGATACCACAAGTACGCTGGGCATACCACTGACAAATGTGTGCAACTGAAACGCTCAATTCAAAGATAGATTAACCAAGGGAAGACCCAAGGCCTCATTGATGAAGGAACCCTCACCCTTCGAGGGAAGATTTAGATTCATTCAGTCTTGTAGGTTCTAGTGCGTTTTTTTTACGTCCATTTTGGGCATTGATATGTAATGTCCACTTTGAACTAGTTACTTCGATAATAAAAAAGGTCTTTCTTTCTTTTCTCTCTAGACTTGAGACATAATCTCGCATTACTTTCAAGAAGATTGTTTTATTTATAATTATCACTTGGTTGCTAATCTCACTGATAAACTCACCGGCTAATAAAGTAAACAATGAATGAATGCTTTGATTGGAGTAAACAACTCACCGTTCCTTCTTCATATACACCATCCCTATACACCCTTCTCTCATACACTCTCTACATACTCAACCATATACTTTTCGTAAACTATCTCCAGACCCTCTCCTTATACACACCCTCTATGCTCCCTCGAGCATACACTTCCCCAAATACACTCTCCCCCACTTAAACATCCTTTTCATATGATCAAGATAAGCAAAGACCGTTGTTGCTCATCATCAGAAAATAGCTGCTCACGCCACTGCAATTTAAAGAAGATGCAAGGAGTTGTTCTTATCCTTCACAAGTGCTACATGAATATCAACTTGGGGCTCACCAACCCCCAAATCTCGCGTCTTCTCTGATTTTCCATTTGATCGATAAGCTTTCATTGAATATGCTCACATATCTTTCTCATGGTCTGAATATATTTTGCCTTACATTAATAAGTCGGTTAAATGAGTTTGCATTTTAAAAATACTCTTTTGAGAATGCTATCCAGTAGCGATTGAAGCTTAAACCTCTCACCATAGGAAGCCATAACCTTATAATACCCTTTCATTTCAAGATCGACAAGTTTTGAGACCCTAAGGAAGAAGCCCATACTAGGGGCTCCCTTGATTCACAAAGGAAGTAATCACCTCCAAGCTCAAGAAAGGCGGAATGCAGAAGAAACTCAGACAAGGGGCTCCCTCGACTCACAAAAAGAAGGAACCACCTCCAAGCCCAAAAGGGAAAAGGTAAAAAACATCCTAAAGCATACGCTAGGGGCTATCGCGAGCAAACGAGTCCGAAGGCTTTCCTCGAAAAAAAAAAAAAGAGACATCGAGTGAAAGTCCTATCGTGATCAAGTTACCTGCTGAAAGGTTGTGAAAATGAGACATCGAGTGAAAGTCCTATCGTGATCAAGTTACCTGCTGAAATCACAACAAACTCGCGAGAAGAAGCAACAAAGATTCCCTCTTGGACGAATCCCGTAAACCAATTCCAAAGTCCATCCTCTCACTTTTAGAGGATTCCATCACCACCCTTGACCTTATCAAAATCAAAAGTTAACCTCACTCTTAGAAGTTCGGAAGAAGCGACAACATGAAAATCCCTTCACCTTAGAAATTCCAAACACATCCCTCAAGCCAACCTCTCGTGAGAAATGGCCCAGCCGACCTCTCACTTTAAGAGGTCATGTTAAGCATCACCCAATGGTCGATCGCAACCCAAAGACCAGCTACAACCTCTACCGGATGGCATTCTCATTCTGAGTCACTTGTTATCCTACGTGAGCATATTGCATACTCTCGCCAAGTTTAGGAACTCGTCCTATTCTTGAAATTCGTTCATTCGACTCCTCAAACACTGTCTGCAAAAGTCCCACCGGGGCTTCGCATCCGTGCCTCTCAACGGCACTCCGGTAAAAGCAAGGAGACGCGCGCCAGGGACTACTCCCCTCGGCTTATGAGAACAAAGGAGCAACAAATCTCAACTTGAAAGACAGAAAAATAGAAGGGGCTATAATCAGTCAAATCCCAATTTTTCTTCCGCTCCAGTCTTGTTTCTTCCACTCCAGTCTTGTTTCTTCCACTCCAGTCTTGTTTCTTCCACTCCAGTCTTTTTTCTATTTTTCATTCTTTCCCATAAAGAAGATCAATGCAGTGGCAGCCTGCACGAAAATTACCACCAAACTTGACCCCAGGCAAGAAGCAACAACGGAACATCCTTCTCCTTCCAAAAGTCAAGCCAGATTTCCAACTTCTAATCAAAGCAGTCATTATTTGTTTACTTATATAATTGGAATTTGACAAACCAATCAGTGAGGTCCATTCTCAAGCAATCAAGATATAATTCTGAACAAAACAAGTCTTCAAATGTCTCGACAAGTCTTCTTTTCTACAATCTAGGAAGAGCCAAACACTGTCTTTCTGTCAGCAGGGGCTTCCATACACTTTTCTACACCTAGTGATGCTTATACTCTCCCAAAAGAGTCAAACCCAAAAGCGAGAGTGTCATACACGAAATCGGGATCCATTCCCACCTTCGAAAAATGTGCCCCTGCACATATACATTTCCGAGTCTTGTCCAGCGACTGATTGACTGTTGTTCGAAACAATGGGTCGCCTCCGTGGCCACAAGATGACTCTGCGCAATAGGGATACATTGAATCTCTCCAAGTGGGGCTTTTATTAAGTCTGTTCTCTCGGGCTCTCTTTACAGATTCCCTTCGGGTTTACTTTGCATCATCGACGGGGGCTACGCCATGGTCACTTCATCAAATGTTGAGGCTCCCCTCAACAGAAATAGGTCGACTATGTGGTTCTTCAGAAGAGGTCAGGGGCTCTAATCGAGGCTCCGACAAAGTCATATCTAGCAAGAAGGGCATCCCTTGTCATCAAGATCAGCATGTGGCAAACGCTTTGAGTTAGTTAGAAACATAATTAATCATGAGGCCTCTTTATCAAATAAACATACTTTCAAAATACCGTCCTCCTTGGTACCTTGTTTACAAAAATCACTCTTTGGTCTCCACAAATTTTTAAACTCTTCAAATCCATCAAAGACGTATCTCTGTGACTCTCAAGATGACTCGGTCCTTATCTCTGGACATCAAACTTACCTAATCCCACCTTCTACCATAGACACTTACTCGGCCTCGCCTAGTTTAAACCATAACCTTTTTGCTCAAACTGCCTTGTTTAGACTACCTTTCTAAACCCTAGCCTCAAGCCTAGGTGACAAATACCTCTCTAAATCCTAGCTCCAAGCCTAGGTAACAAATCTCCTTTCTAAACCCTAGCCTCAAGCCTAGGTGACAAATACCTCTCTAAATCCTAGCTCCAAGCCTAGGTAACAAATCTCCTCTCTAAATCCTAGCCTCAAGCAAAAACTCCTCTCTAAGCCCTAGCCTTAAGCCTAGGTGACAAATACCTTTCTAAGCCCTAGCCTTAAGCCTAGATGACAAAACTCCTCTCTAAGCCATAGCCTTAAGCCTAGGTGACAAATACCTCTCTAAACCCTAGCCTTAAGCCTAGGAGACAAGACTCCTCTCTAAGCCTTAGCAATGATCATCCCAAACTTTTAATCGCTTGGTTCTTCGGCTCGGGAAGCCATAGTAATCCCAATCAATTCACACAACTATTCCTCATCAGTAGCCTAAGTCCTTTGGCAGCTACAGTTTTCATCATTAGTGGCCTAAGTCCTTTGTGCCACCATTCTTCATCGATAGCGCAGCCTAAGTCCTTTGGCGGCCTACAGTTTTCATCATTAGTGGCCTAAGCCTCTTTGGCGCCCACCATTCTTCATCAAGAGCGGTAGCCTAAGTCCTTCGCAACGGTTTTCATCATTAGTGGCCTAAGTCCTTTCGCGCCTACGGTTTCATCATTAGTGGCCTAAGTCCTTTCGCACCCACCGCCTTCATCGGTAAAGCGTAGCCTAAGTCCTTTCGGGCAAAGAATACTGTTTTCATCATTAGTGGCCTAAGTCCTCCCAGGCGGCCACGAATCCTTATTTTCCGGGGTGACCGCCACACAATCAAATTTTCTTGGATGACAACCTCACCACCGGGGTGACTCCGCAGAAGTCAAATTTTCACGAGGGTGACTCCGCTTGAAGTCAAATTTTCACAAGGGGTGACTCCCGCGAAGTCAAATTTTCACGAGCGGTGACTCCCGCGAAGTCAAATTTTCACAAGGGGTGACTCCCTTGAAGTCAAATTTTCACAAGGGTGACTCCGCAAGTCAATTTTTCACGAGGGTGACTCGCGCAGTCAAATTTTTCACAAGGGTGACTCCACGTAAGTCAAAATTTTCACAAGGGTGACTCCGCGAAGTCAATTTTTCACAAGGGGTGACTCCCTTGAAGTCAAATTTTCACAAGGGGTGACTCCGCGAAGTCAAATTTTTCACAAAAGGGTGACTCCGCGGCTACAAAATCACAATTTTTGGGGTGACTCCTTGAAGTCAAATTTTTCACAAAGGGGTGACTCCGCGGCGTCAAAATCACAATTTTGGGGTGACTCCCAGAAGTCAAATTTTTCACGAGGGGTGACTCCCTTGAAGTCAAATTTTCACGGGGTGACTCATGAAGTCAAATTTTCACAAGGGGGTGACTCCAGAAGTCAAACTCTCACAAAACTTTCGTGATTCCCGCAGTTACACCGGTGACTTTCGCGACGTCTTCACATTCCAGTGACTTTCGCGCGAGCCACGTCTTCACATTCCAAATGACTCGTACAAGTCACATATTTTCGGGTGATTCCCACACAAATCGCATCTTTGGTTTGAGACGCTACACGTCCGCCACTCTCGGGTACTAAACGCCCATTCTTTCGAACTACGACTTGGCTTGATTCCTTTTGGGATACGTAGGTAGCCCGACATGGGTTCAGCCGCTTGACCTACCTGGTCATCTTTTTTGCGACTCAGCTCGAGTCCAACCCTTGCATCCGCAAAATCATTCTCTTACCTCCTGAAATCCCTTTTTTCAGGACGGATCCTATTTTTTCTATCGTCGACCCCACTTGTCTTACAAGAAGCGTCGCCAAGGGGCTACTGTTAGTACCCGGTCCGAAAAAAGGCATTCTTAATGTTTGGTCCGGTTTAATTAAATGGAAGCCCTAAAAAACCCTAAAATCCCTTCGTCCGTACCCCGCCGTCATTTGTTGGCGTGGAAGGTACGCCAGGTCAAAGTGCCGATCGGCCTTCTATCCGTTGGTTGGCCGATCGACCCTCTTGTTTTGTGCCGATCGACCGAGCCGATTGTGCCGATCGACCCTTTAATTGTGCCGATCGACCCTTTATTTTAAGGCCGATCGACCCTTCGCCCGGCCCAAGTACCGAAGCACTATAAATAGGCTTGACCGGTTCCCCAATTTCAACACACAATTCATTCGGGAGAAGCGAGATTACACTTGCTTTACCCGTATTTCTTCCCACATTCTTCGAATCGCCCTAGATTCGATCCCAAAGTCTTGCTACAATTGGTAAGGCTCTTTTTAATATTTTTTTTCCCTATTATTATTATTGCCATATTATATTTGCATGCTTATTGTATTTTAATTATGTCTTTATGCTAGATGTAGGAAATTTTTAATAGATTTATATATGCAATAGCCGAGGATGATCTAAGGTTTCGCCCAAGAAAACCCAATGGATCTAGGAATTATTTCTTACCTTCCACCTTAGTAATAATTGTCCCATGATCAACAATCCCCCAAGGATGAACGTTGATTAGTGCACCTTCCGAGGGCCTAACTCAAAGGTTCTAGGGTGTGATCATCAACTAATTCTTTCTCTCCCCTCCTCCTTATACATGATCCCGTTTCTTCTATCTATTCCTGTAAACACCGCACACAACCAACACCCCACATGCTAGAAAGACCGATCCGTCGGGCAATAGGAGTGATAGCGTTTCTTCTTCTGTTGTAACTTGACCCCCGAACCCGATTAACTGTTTAGCCTTTTTTCAAAGCTTTGGGCTATATCAAAGTGGCGTGGCGACTCTCAAAATTTAAACTAATATTTTTAATATGGTTTAAAGCGAGTGTCACTAAATGAATATCCCATTTCGGTCCGACATTATATGATTATTTATTTCAAACTTCCAAATGCGCGTTGCATCGGGACAGGGTATTCACAGGGGGTCAGGTTACGTGTTGGGAAGAACCGAGAGTTCACCCAACACGCCTCGTCCGTGGACGAGTCTTTCTATGTTCAACATTCAAAACATCCAAATGTATGTGAGAAATGTGTGTGACAAGATATGTATAAAATGCATAGGAATGCTTTGTTTTATTGCTCGACAAAGGGAATACAACTTGTGAACCTTTTACTGTGGGAGGCCACGTCCCACTTACAACGAGGAAGAACAAAGATTACAACTGAAACTGAACCTTCTGCACAGGACTTGTTGTGTCGCGTGACACAGGACCTGATGGGTCAATTGTGTCGCGTGACACTACAAGACACTATGCAGAGGTTTTACAAATCGAGCACATAATTGAAAACAGATCTATCAAATCACTTCAAATGAGTGTGGATATTGAAGATCCACACTCTGTTTGAAGTGATAATCAAACTAATTGAAACAACTTACAACTGAAGGATGATTTCTGCAGATGGACGCGATGTGTCGCGTGACACAAGACTCCAATTGTCCAATTGTGTCGCGTGACACATGCTTACCGTCTGCAGGAACCTTACAATCGAGAAACAGATTCAACAGAAGATGATTCAGATCCAAATACCATATCAATTCAACTCAGAAATAAAGCATTAACCACGAATCAACCAAAGGAATGTGGATATGGGAGATCCACACTCCCTTGTCAACCAAATTGCAATAATTCCAATAGATCACATCATGAATAAGCAATTGAACCAAGCAAATCAAATTTAAACAGAGAGATGATAGTTGCCACTTTATAATCAGAGGCGGATGGAGCTTGATTATCAAGTGGAGGGAGAAAAATTGCAATGAAGCAAGTAGTAAGAGAGAGAGAGAGAGGTGGATTTGTTACCCTTGTAGATCCACCACCAATACACCAAGTTAGGTGAATTGGCCTTCTAACAGCTGCTGGAAATACGGATTCGAGCACAGATGGAGTGCTAGCCTTGGATCTTCAACGGTATCAAGTATCTATGAAGGTAAATGGGTGGTTTGTGTGTGAGGGAGGTTGAGTTGAGGTGAATTGGTGGGTATTGTTGAGGAAGGAGGAGAGAGATTGGGTTGTGGTGGAATTTCTGTAGAGTGACCTTAGGGAGTGGAATTGGGATCCAATTCTGAGAGGGGGAGGGTCTTATTTATAGCTGTTGATCATGGTCACCTTGTGTCGCACGGCACTCTGTAACCACTTTCCAAGGCTTCGAGTTGTCGCGTGACAGGAAGTGTCACCAACCGTTTTTGGCGCCAAATCTGGTTCTGGAACATTCTGGGATAATACCCAAAAAGTCCAAAACAGATTTATTTCCTTTAGGTCCCTTGGCATAAGCAAAGTACAAAAAAGTACTTTCTTCGCGAGAAACTTATGGAATGTTTCCGAAAGTCTCGGAATAGACCGGGAATTTACCAAAATGCCCCTTAATGCAATTTTATTACATTAAAATGCATCTGGAAAGGTTACGAATTGGATTGGCGTACTTATAGAGCCCCTCGACAACGTCACTTATGGAAGAAGTGAGGTTGTCGATAAAATAAGACCCAATCCCAATGAGCGGTTGGGGGATAAGGCGGGGGGATGGACAAATGATCTGGGAGATCGGATGGCTGGACCTTTGGAGAAAGGATTTCTACATATTCCTAGGAGGGAATCAAGCCGGTCGTAGTTCGAGGGACGAAACTGATTGAAGGGGTCTGAACATAGGGAAAACTATTTGAAGGTCTCTTGACCTAAAAGAGATCATTTGAAGGTCTCTTGACCTAAAATGGATCATTTGAAGGTCTCTTGACCTAAAAGGGATCATTTGAAGGCATCACAACCTGGACGGGGATTATTTGAAGGCATCCAACCTGGAAGGGATTATTTGAAGGTCTTTTGACCTAAAAAGGATCATTTGAAGGTCTCTTGACCTAAAATGGATCATTTGAAGGTCTCTTGACCTAAACGAGATCATTTGAAGGTCTCTTGACCTAAAAAGGGATCATTTGAAGGCATCTACCCTGGAATGGAATTATTTGAAGGTCTCTTGACCTAAAAGGGGATCATTTGAAGGCATACTACCTAGAACAGGATTATTTGAAGGTCTCTTGACCTAAAAGGGATCATTTGAAGGTCTCTTGACCTAAAAGGTATCATTTGAAGGCATCACAACCTGGATGGGGATTATTTGAAGGCATCCAACCTGGAAGGGATTATTTGAAGGTCTTTTGACCTAAAAAGGATCATTTGAAGGTCTCTTGACCTAAAAAGGATCATTTGAAGGTCTCTTGACCTAAACAAGATCATTTGAAGGTCTCTTGACCTAAAAAGGGATCATTTGAAGGCATCCAACCTGGAACGGGATTATTTGAAGGTCTCTTGACCTAAAAGGGGATCATTTGAAGGCATACTACCTAGAACGGGATTATTTGAAGGTCTCTTGACCTAAAAAGGGATCATTTGAAGGCATCCGACCTGGGAACGAGATTAATGCTTCTAGCAAAGTAATTGACTGAGATATGTTTTCATACCTGTGCTGTGCTCACCTGTAGCTGCCGGAGGGTCTTAGACTACCGTTGCTGTTGGTGATGGAGAGTTGTAGCTGCCGGAGGGTCTCGTGCTACTGCTTGATGGGAGGTAGCTGTTAAGGGTCTCATGCTACCATTGATTCTGCTGGGGATAGGTATAGCTGTCGGAGGGTCTGATGCTATCGTTGCTGGGGAGACTGACAGATGCGGACTCTTTGTCTCGGTTTATCATGTAGAATAGGCTTTTGAAGTCGCCGAGACTAGTAAGCATTATTGCTTGGATACTGGGGCAGCTGGAGCTCTTCTTGACAAGCATTGCCTGGAGGCTGAGGCAGCTGGGGCTCTTTCAGACGGTGCTGATGAGTTCGAAGGTGATGGGCCTGGTGAAGATAATAAAGGCGGGATCTGCCACCTGCAGGATTTGGAATCCTTGTCCAAAATTGTGATTCGAGGGGCAGTCCTCATGATCAAATTACGATCACTTGACTATTGTACCCTGCCTCCTGCAGGGGGAAAACACAACACTCTAGGCACTTTGCATTTTATTTAACCTTTTGCGTATGCATTATTAATCTTTTGTTGCACAAGTCCATCTCAGCTGGGGATGGAAAGGAAGTGGGGATTTTGCACGGCTTGACGAGCAGATATATATGTAGCAGTTGCACTATGAGGGATCGTGTATGGAACGAAAGTGTTTATAATGAGGCGGACCCTCTCCCATGAGGTGGGAAAATGTATGAGTGATGGTGTATGGATGGTGCAGCTTAGGCAAGTCGGGGACGCTCCCGGGAGTACTGGCTGCAGCAGGTCCGTTGCTAGTGAGAACAAAGTATGTCACGCACCTGAGGAGGCAAGCAGCAGAGAATGTGCAGAGAATGATCCCGGCTTGATGAAGCCCCAGTTTATAATGCAAAACAAACCCGGAGGGAATCTGGTCCTGAGAGAACAACATAGCAAAAGCCCCAGCTTGATGAGATTCAGTGCAGCCTTATTGCAGACAGTATCATCTTGTGGCCAAAGAGGCAACTCATCATTTCAAACCGCAGTCAATCAGTCGACGGATAAGACTCGGAAATGTATGTGTGCAGGGGCACATCTTTTCGAGGGTGGGAATGGATCCCGATTCTGTGACACACTCGCTTTTGGGGTTTAACTCTTTTGGGAGAGTATAAGCATCACTAGGTGTGGAAAAGTGTATGGAAGCCCCTGCTGATCGAAAACAGTGTTTGGCTCTATCTTCCTATGATGTAGAAAGAGAAGACTTGTAGAGACATTTGAAAACTTGTCTTATTCGTGATGATCACAAGGCTGCTTAAACCCTTTATTGATGTTCGGGTTATTCAACCACCAAAACTGATATGAACAAATATTTCATTAATCCCAAGGAGAAAACCAACTGATATCGAGAATCAAACTCGGAAGGATGGAAAGTGTATGGGAATGGTCCTTGAGAAGACCGGATTTTCTGAGATCTGTTTGTGATTTCGACCGAACCAGTTATGGTTGCCTACGTTCCCCTCCTTGGGAGGAGCTCAGGTCGCTGTAGTTCGGGCTTATCCCGAATGAAGAGAATGAACGTTGGAATTCGAGGATCTGAGGACCTTTGAGGATTTTGATATTTGCAAAACATGTCCTCTTGAAGTGTCGATGGGAGACACGGATGTGAAGCCCCAGTGCGACGTCTACGGCAAGTGTTTGCGGAGGAGAAATGAAATATGCTCACATGAAACGTCGAATGAACGGATGGAATTTGTACAATATTCGATTGATGGTCTGAAACTGTTATCCGGTAGGAACTGCGACTGGGTTTCAGGGTTACAATCGGCCCTTGGGAGATTCGGGATATCATGACCTCTTAAGACGAGAGGTTGGCTAGGCTTTTTGCTGGCTGAACCTCTAAAGATGAGAGGTTGGCTTTTTAGGGATGTGTTTGGGATTTCTATGGCGAGGGAATTCATGATTGCATCTTCATTGCCTCTAAGAATGAGAGGTTAAATTTGGCTTTGCCAAGGTCAAAGGTAACGGTAATGGAAATGGGAATATCCTCTAAAAATGAGAGGATGGCTTGGGATCGGTTAGAGGTAATGGTGAGGGGACATCCATGCTGTCTTTTTATTCACTCTGAGACTCTTCTTGAGTAACGACCGGATCCTTTGACTTTTGCTTTTGAGAGGATCGCTGGGGACTAGGCTCTCTTTCTTTTCTTTTTTTTTATTCTCTTTTTTTTTTTGTATTTTTATCTCTCTCTTTTCCAATTTTGTTTTTGAGAGGAGAATTTCAGCTAGTCCCCAGGATGGATTATTGCTTTCCGTCGTTCTTGAGCTTGGAGACGGTCAATCTTCTTTTGAATCATGGGAGCCCCAAGGATAGTCCCCCTTTTTCTGGAAATGGTTAGACGGGTTTCAAAAACGTGCCGATCTTGAAATGAAAGGGTATTGTTTAGTGAGGGTGAGGCAATGGTTTTCCTATGGATGAAGGTTTCAGTCGTAGTCCCTACCGGATGATCCGAACGAGATTGAGCCTTCATTTGCTTGCTTAAGCTTTCTCTGAGAAAGATCCATGCAAATTCATCGAACAACGAGATGGTGAGGACGAAGGAAGATATGTGAGCACAGGAGACGCGAGATGGGGAGTTGGTGAGCCCCAATTTGAGAAGGATATCAGTCAATTTTCTTGCTCCGATTAATTTAAACATTAGTCACTTCAAAGCATTAGTCGGTGAGCAGCACAAGTGATCATTTGGAATAAGACCATTTCAACTGAGTGTAACGCAGGTGTGCTAGTGATGCCTCGAGTCTAGCAAGAATAGAAACAAAGATTTTTATCACTGCAAAGCAAAAACTGGTCCAACGTGGACTCGACAGACTCATGTCCGATAGCGGACATTCTAGATCCTACGAGGACTGATTGACTTCTTCAACATTGGAGGGAAGGAAGAGCATCGTATCGGTGGGGCGATGACCCTTCTCAATCTTTCTGTCATTCATAAATCGTCTTCCTTAGCTTGAGCAATCTGAGTAAGCAACCGGGCCTCCCGCTCACAAGGAAAAGTGGCTTCAAGGGTAGCCCGCAACTTTCCAATGGACACACCATTTGCACTCTGCTGACCCGTGGGATATGAACTTCCAGACTGGTGGGCCATAATCTTCTCTGCACCGGGCATTTTGGATTCTGAATCAGATAGACGACCGCTCCGACAATTGAACTGCTTCCGCCTCGGGAATATGGATCAATGAGCGCCGGGAACGAGAGCACACACCCAACTTGCCGTAGCCTTGTAGAGGTGAAGAGGTGAGAGCGTGTATAAGGCGGGGGATAGGAAACTTTGAGATGGCATGGGAGAGGGAAGAGCGGGAAAGGAGACGGACTCATGCAACATCTTATTAATGTTCAAGTAAAAATCGGTGTCTTTTAAGTCCTATGAACGGTTGGGAAAGGCTAACCCTTTATTCTCGCAGTCTAAAACCTCGGGGGAACCTATGGACACATCATTCACAAATACACCAAATGTATTGGTTCAAAATTAATAATAGGCAGTGATACCTAAATAAAACCAAAGCATTTATGGTACGGACGAGCAGCCCCAATTTCTGGAGAGATTTGGGCAGCATAACTGGTATTCCTGAAGAAATTCAAGGAAAAATCCGGCATGACCTCTCGTCGGTGCACGTTGACAAAGCGACATGATCTCTCGTTAGAACATGTCGTGAGAACGACATGTCCTTTCGTGAAACCATGTTGCAATGGCAACATGCCCACACGTGCTAGGTTTTGGGGTAGGTACGAAAGTCTATTAAAAATTTTGAAGCAATTCATTTTAGGGTATTTTTGAAAATGTTGTGTCAAAACCAACCGTTTTGGGTAAGGTTTAAAAGTGTGGCGACACCTATAACGTGCTAGGGGGATGGGTTTGACATTAGGCGCTCAAGCGTAGGCGAATATTATCACCGTCCGCGATGCCGTCAATCGCACCCGAGGGTTCTAGATCTACGTAAAGTAGTGTGCGGATGACTATGTTCTTTTATTTTGCGAAAAATGATTTTTTTTTATTTGAAAAGGGGTGATAAAGGAAAAAACAACACACACACGCCCCACAGAGCACAATAATCAAGGATCAATAATGTTGATCATGGGGATTGCCCACAACCACAAACTGTATCAAGGAAATCAAATCCTGTAGAGTGACCACCTTCTGTCGCGTGACACAGGATAACCAAGGAACTCTCTGTCGCGTGACATAAGGAGTCACATTGTCAGAACCTGAACAAAAGAAGCATAACCAGCCCCGGCCTCCAAGCATAACACAAAATCTCAGCCCCAAGCATCAGCAACACAGACAACAAAGATGGGACACAAGGAGGGAACGGAATAAAACAAAGCACATAAGATGCAAACAATACATATAGTGTCCCAAACAAAGCACACACAAGTGAATGAAATGAACGTTGAACAAACACGAAAGTTTGACCCACTTTTGAAAACGAAGTTTCAAGTCCCCAGCGGAGTCGCCACTGAATGAACGCTCGCCGAAAAAAAAATAAAAAGGAGTGTCGCCACGCCGTTTTTAAGGAAACATTGAAAACCTTTTTGAAAGAGAAAATGGGTTCGGGGGTCAGGTTACGTGTTGGGAAGAATCGAGAGTTCACCCAACACGCCTCGTCCGTGGACGAGTCTTTCTTTGTTCAACATTCAAAACATCCAAATGTGTGTGCGAAATGTGTGTGACAAGATATGTATAAAATGCATAGGAATGCTTTGTTTTATTGCTCGACAAAGGGAAGACAACTTGTGAACCTTTTACTGTGGGAGGCCACGTCCCACTTACAACAAGGAAGAACAAAGATTACAACTGAAACTGAACCTTCTGCACAGGACTTGTTAAGTCGCGTGACACAGGACCTGATGGGTCAATTGTGTCGCGTGACACTACAAGACACTATGCAGAGGTTTTACAAATCGAGCACAGAATTGAAAATAGATCTATCAAATCACTTCAAATGAGTGTGGATATTGAAGATCCACACTCTGTTTGAAGTGATAATCAAACTAATTGAAACAACTTACAACTGAAGGATGATTTCTGCAGATGGGCGCGATGCGTCGCGTGACACAGGACTCCAATTATCCAATTGTGTCGCGTGACACATGCTTACCGTCTGCAGGAACCTTACAATCGAGAAACAGATTCAACAGAAGATGATTCAGATCCAAATACCATATCAATTCAACTCAGAAATAAAGCATTAACCACGAATCGACCAAAGGAATGTGGATATGGGAGATCCACACTCCCTTGTCAACCAAATTGCAATTATTCCAATAGATCACTTCAAGAATAAGCAATTGAACCAAGCAAATCGAATTTAAACAGAGAGATGGTAGTTGCCACTTGATAATCAGAGGCGGATGGAGCTTGACTATCAAGTGGAGGGAGGAAAATTGCAATGAAGCAAGTAGTAAGAGAGAGAGAGAGGTGGATTTGTTACCCTTGTAGATCCACCACCAATACACCAAGTTAGGTGAATTGGCCTTCTAACAGCTGCTGGAAATACGGATTCGAGCACAGATGGAGTGCTAGCCTTGGATCTTCAATGGTATCAAGTATGTATGAAGGTAAATGGGTGGTTTGTGTGTGAGGGAGGTTGATTTGAGGTGAATTGGTGGGTATTGTTGAGGAAGGAGGAGAGAGATTGGGTTCTGGTGGAATTTCTGCAGAGTGACCTTAGGGAGTGGAATTGGGATCCAATTCTGAGAGGGGGAGGGTCTTATTTATAGCTACTGATCATGGTCACCTTGTGTCGCACGGTACTCTGTAACCACTTTCCAAGGCTTCGAGTTGTCGCGTGATAGGAAGTGTCACCAACCGTTTTTGGCGCCAAATCTGGTTCTGGAACATTCTGGGATAATACCCAAAAAGTCCAAAACAGATTTATTCCCTTTAGGTCCCTTGGCATAAGCAAAGTACAAAAAAGTACTTCCTTCGCTAGAAACTTATGGAATGTTTCCGAAAGTCTCGTAATAGACCGAGAATTTACCAAAATGCCCCTTAATGCAATTTTATTACATTAAAATGCATCTGGAAAGGTTGCGAATTGGATTGGCGTACTTACACTTTGCGATTTGGTATTTTTGTTCACTAGAGTGTTACACGAAGTTGTCTATGTTGCCACAAGATAGAAGATATCGATGCTTGTTTGACTATCCGGGTATTGGGTTTTCTCTGTTATCACAAGATGTTGGTCCTTGTTTGAGCTAATAAATATTGATCCACAGTTAGTGGCGGCATTTTCTCTGTTGTCAAAAGATGTTGGTTCCTATTTGAGCTGATAAATATTGATCCACTGTAAGCGGGAGCAGGTATGTTGTACTTGATTAAGTACTTGTGCTAGTTTCATCTTGTGATTACCCTACAGGCAGAGCTATAGACCGTTGTCTTCAACTTAACTCTTAGATCTCGCTTAGAAATATTTCACTGTTATGTTTCTTTTTGTCTTTTATGATTACTTCACTTTGACTATTTCTATATGGATGATATCTTTCCGGGTCTATAATATTAAAATCGTACTCCTGGATGTGCAGATATACAAAAGATTTTGAAATTTAAACCTTCTTAAATCATGTGAGTTAATATATTCTTAAATCTTGTTTAATGCCTTCTTTCTAAGGGATATAAAATGTTTATATGTGCTAGTGTGATTCCTTTCTGATATTTCTGTCCTGACATTTGCTACACAGCAGGGTGAGAGTTGTAGATGTGCTACTAGCTATTTTAGGCGAACTTTACTCGATTGTATTGTATCCCATCCTTGTTCGGGATACCAGGTTCGGTTCCCTCTGGAGTACATGTTGGGTTCAATTCTCACGGATATGTTGCCGGTCAATTCAAGATGAATTAGACAATCATTTAGTATTGTTGGTGTAATGCCCTAGGCTTTAGTTATGATTAACTTAAAACCATTATGTATCATCTTTATTGTTTAAGTTTATTATTTGATTATTATACATTTTGCATATTTATTGTAATAATCTCCGTCCCTAATTATTAAGTGAATAATTAGTATAAATGTTAATGGATAATCATATGATGATTATATGCATAGAGATACACATTAAATTTATGGGTACTTGTTAGAGAACAAGTGACTGGACTTGACCCGTAAAAGATTTATGTCATGGTCAAATGTCATAATTAAATCTCATATGGTCACTTCATTTAGTCCCTAGACCTGAGATTATCATGACCTTACATATGATGAAAGTTATGTTTGATTTTAGTCAAACGATATCTTAACACGATATTTATAAAGGCTATCTTTGGCATGATCGGATTCATGATGGGAAGAATGATAAGTCAAGATGGAATTTGTCCCTCGAAAGAGAGATGTTTTGCTTGGGCCCCTCGATGAGTGATAATGATGAAAGTGTATGGCCATACCCCAATACGATTGGATTATCATTATACTCAAGATCGAGAAAGTATTGAACAAATACAAGTTGACGTGGACCATGACTTGTGTTCAATATAACATCGTGAGACAAAGGGAGAAATGGAAGTGTAACATTGGAAACGTGAACTCTTACGTTATATTATTTGGGTAGACATGATGGCTTGCTAGAGTCCGCTTATATCTTATGAGGATCGATATGATCGAGCTCATTGCCAACATAATATAATCATATTGGGTCACACACAACTAGAATGAATTGGTTAAACCAAAGGAAGAAATGATTGAGAGTTCCTGCATATGGCATGAGTCATCGCGCGACACAACTTGCCCATAGCTTCTTGTGGTCGCGCGACAGGACGATTCCAAGGCGGTTTGACAGACAGTTTCCTAATATGATTAGGGAACAAATACCTATACTAAGGTAGTATAAATATTAAGTCTGTAAACCCTAATAGTCTAGCCGAATTTTTCAAAGAAAATTAACAACAAAGGTTTCTCAATATTTCTTCCATAGGTTTAAGAATCTAGCAATTCTCAAGAACTGTTCTTGGTTCATTCTAAAGTGTGGATACTACTAGAGGGTCTTCGCTCGTACGACGATCAAGGCCTAGAGTTCAAATTGTCCAAAGCAATCTAAAGATTCAAGTCTTGAAGATCGAAGTTTGTGATTCGAAATCACATTGATAATTGTTCGATAGCTCAAGAACGAAAAGCGTTTAAGGTTGGTAAATTCTATCTCATAGGAATTCAATTTAATTGTATAGAACGGATCTTAGGGCTCTTGGGTTTTGTGTTATTTAGATGCTAATTTCGCTGCGCATGGACCCATAAAATCCAACAGTGGTATCAGAGCCCCGTTCGTATGGTTAAATTTTAATTGGCATGCTAGAATTAAGATATAAATTGTTTATATGCTTATTGCATGTTTTTGTATGCGGTAGAATTTTGATTGTTTATATGAAACAATGTGAAAATCGTTTTCTGATCATGTTAGATTAAATCTGTTAAAAGGTTGTTTTATATGATTTATTTGCTTTATGATTGGAATTGATTGAAGTTTGGAAAATCTGCAAGTTGGCTTCTGTCACGCGACAGAGTTGGCCTCTGTCACGCGACAGAATTGGCCATGGCAACTCAATGTCACGCGACAGAGTTGGCCATAGGCAGTCTGATGGCCTTGTCTGGTCGCGCGACATATTAGGCCTCTAAAGGTCTATGTCACGCAACAGACATTGCCTGATCTGGGCCGAATCAATTTGTTGATTTTTCTTGCTAATCTGCGATTATGTTTATAATTTAATATGTTTATATTTTAATCTGGATGCTATAAATTTCTGGAAATTGAATTTATAGGGCTATGCTAGACTAAATCATTGTTTATGCATGCTTAATTAATTTAAATGTGATTTTAATTAATTGTTGCGATGCATGAATTACATGTTCTTAAGTGTTAAGAAGTTTTGTTAGATGTTTTAGTTGAAACATTAAATTTTGATTTTCTGATTGTTTATGAGAAACAAGTCAGTTTACGCAAAATTTGGAAGAATCTGATTGTTGTGAGAAACAAGTCAGTATACAAAGTATTAATTATGTTGCAAATCAGAGCTGATATTGTAATTGTGCATGTCTAGGAGAGTTCTGTCGAAGGAGAGATTTGGTACTTATGTAGTCCTTGTGGCTCACCTATTTTCTTAGGAACTTACCTGGTGCGCGATTATGATTATCTTTGCTGATATGCTTATAATCTGCTTTAAAGAACCTTCATTTAACTTTTAAGTTCTTTATGCCAATCCATGATTAAAACACTTGAAACCACTCGGATAGTTTTGGGTGGGCTTGCCATAGCAAGGTACTTTGATTCTATTTCGTTTGCGAGCAAGATGAGGAAATGGTGGTTCCTATACGTTTAAAGTGGATGAACTTAATTGGGTTATCAAAATGATTTTGGACCCAAGGCATAAGATGATATTAAAATATGCTTAGACATTTGATGTCTTAAATAAATCTCATAAAAGATCTAAGAGACATATACGATATGATTGATGTTTTCTACCTAATTAATTTAATCTTGAGCGGTGCGCCATAGCGCACTTGAGATTAAATTAAAGTTGGATCTTAGCCCATTAAATTATATTATGCATATATGCATTGAAAGGTGTATAATTGAGTGGGAGTATTTGTGAAATACATGATTTTCTCTTAATTGATAAATGTGTTGATATCAATATGTGTTCATATAGTTTGTATATTTTGTTGTAGAAGTAGCATTACACAATAAATTGCGATTCGTCCTTATGAAGGACAAAGTTCGAAAGAAACGGTACAAATAATTCTGATTGGATCAGAAGCCTAAAGAATGGTTCTTAGGCAAATTTGTACGTTCTTGATGAATTCATTCCTACTGAATCCACTGCAAATGTTGCAAAGGGCAGGTAAGGAACAACATTAGAAACATGTTGATGATTTTAATGATATTGCTTGTCTTATACTGGCCACCATGTTTAAAGATTGTTATGAAGAACCTTGAGCACATGGTAACTGCTTTTGTTCTAAGCACAACGCACAAAGGAAATATTCCAAGTGCAAGCTAGGCAAAAGATGTATGTTGTGGTGAAGGTTCCTAATGCATGAGATGCAAAAGGGTGCAATCCGCAAGTGTGTTAATGGTTAACACAAGAAAGAGGTTCATAAAGGAAGGTAAATCAAAGGTTGCTAAACCTAGAGAAAAAGTTGTCAAAGCCGAAGAGGCTAAACCCAAAAGTGTCTCAAAAGGATGCATTTTGCTACCATTGTAATGAGATTATCATTGGAAGCAAAGTTGCAAGGCTAATTAGGAAGGCCTAAAAGGTGAAGAAGGGCAATGTGATTGCTACTACTTCAAGTATCTATATGATAGATATTTTTCTTTCAACTTCTTGTTCTTGGGTATATGATACCGGACATGGATCCCACATTTGTTTAAATGTGCAATGAATAAAGAATAGAAAGCTACTCAAAAAAGGTAAATTAAACCTATGCGTGGGAATGAAGCAAGAGTTGCTGCATTAGCCATAGGGACTTATGAAGTCAATTTACCTAGTGAACTAGTACTTGTTTCGAACAAGTATTACTACGTTTTAGATTTGAGTATGAGTATTATTTTCGTTTCTTATATGAATGATGAAGGATATAATTTTCTTATTGAGAATAAGAAGTTTTATATTTATTTAATGATATGCATTATTGTATTGCATATGTTATTGAATAGTATTCATATCCTTGATGATGAGAAACAAAATAATATTGAAGATATCTATAATATAAATGGGAAATCTAAACCGAATAATATGAACAACGAGTTCATATGGCATTGCCGGCTTGATCAGATAAATAAGAGACATATATCTAAACTCCATTAACATGGACTTTTAGACTCATATGATTCTGAATCATTTGAGGAATGTGGATCTTGTTTATTGGGATTATTGACCAAACCACCATACACAAAGAATAATGGGAGGGCTAGTGACTTATTGGTCATTATACATGAGATGTATGTGGACTATTAAGCAGCATTGCTAGGGGAGAATTTTGGTGTTTCATCACATTCACCGATGACTTATCTAGATATGACTATGTCTATCTGATGAAGTCCAAAGGTGAATCGTTTGAGATGTTTCGAATATTTCAAGATGAAGTACAAAACAACTTGGCAAAACTATTAAGTACTTCGATTAGATCGAGGTGATGGATTTTTGAGCCAAGAGTTTGACAATCATCTCAAAACTGTGAAATCGTTTCAGAGTTGACTCCACCCGAAACGCCGCATTGTATGGTGTGTCTGATAGGAGGAATTGAACCTTGTAGGACATGGTTCATTTGATGATGTGTCAAGTTGACTTTCCTATTACCTTTTGAGGATATGCATTAGAATAATGCGGTTACACTGAATTGTGTCCCGACTAAATTGGTTCCTTAGTCCCCACATGAGATGTGGCATGGAAGAAAATTTAGTTTGTCTTTCATAAAGATTTGGGGTTGCAAAACTTATAAGAAGAGACTTATCTCTGATAAGTTAGCACCTAAATCTGACAAAGGTTATTTTCGGAAATTAATCTTACAACCACAAAGAGAACAAAATGTTTGTTGCTCTATACGATTTGTTTCTTGAGAAATAGTTTCTCAATAAAGAATATAGTGGGAGTAAAATTAATCTTGAAGAAGTTCAAGAACCTGAAAATGACATGGATCCAAGAGTAGAGACGGAACCAAGTTCGCAAGGAGTTGTGAAACCGGTTCAAAGATGCACAAGTCCATCGTAGATCGGATAGGTTACAATCTGAACTCAAGAAATATCGATTTCTCGTATCGGAAAGTAATAAAGTGAAAGTCATTGAGAATGACGATCCCACTTCCTTTCTTGAGGCGATGTCCATTCCTAATTTGGATAAATGGTTAGGAACCATGGAATCCGAATTATAATCCATGTTTGATGATCAAGTTTGGAACTTGGTTGAGCTACCTGAAGGTGTAAACACTAAAGGTTGCAAGTAGGTCTTCAAGACCGACATGGATGGGAAGGTGTATACTTTCATGACTAAGAATTGTAACAAAAGGGATTTGAGCAAATTCATAGTGTTGACTATGTTGAAACCTTTTCGCCAATTACAATGCCAAAATCTATTAGAATTTCAATTGCCATTATCGCATATTGTGACTGTGTGATAAGACAAATGGATGTCAAACGGCTTTCTTTAAATGGAAAGATGATTAAGGATGTGTATAGTACACAACCCGAAGTTTTGTTGATCCGAGAAATTCTAATAAAGTATGCATGTTGCAAGATCCATAAGATGGGTTGAGGCAAGCTTCGAGGAATTGGAATCTTCATTTTGATGAATCGGCCAAAGAGTTTGATTTCATCAAGTACGAAGATGAACCTTGTGTATGCATGAAATTCAGTGGGTCTATTGTTTTATTACAATGATATCTTACTCATTGGAAAAACGAAGTTCCGACACTTAAGACTGTCGAGTCTTGGTCAAGGAAAGATTTCTCAATGAAAGATATGAGTGAAGCCACTTACATCATTGGCATCAAGATCTATAGAGATAGATCTAAAATGATAAATTGGTTTGAGTCAAAATACTCACATTGACAAGGTTCTTAGAAGAGTCTAAGAAAAGTAACTTGTCAATAGGTCATGGTGTTTCTCTTAGCAATAATCATTGTCTTATGACAACTGATGAGCAAAAGGAATGAATGAAGTTCTATATGCTGCGACATTTGGATCTGTCATGTATGTCATGATTTGTACTAGACCCGACGTCTCGTATGCTCTAAGCATGACGAGTCGATACCAATCTGATCCTGTTGAGAACCATTGGATGGCAGTCAAGATGATCCTTAAGTACTTAAGAAGAACTAAGGATACGTTCTTGGTATTTGAAAGGTTGAAAGATAATCTTGTTATAAGGGTTACATAGATGCTAGCTTCCAAACTGACAAAGTTAATTTAAAATCGCAATTAGGATTTGTGTTTATGCTTATTAGAGGTGCGGTTTTGTTGGAAGAGTTCTAAGCAGAAAATCGTAGCCGATTCTACTACTAAGGCCAAATTTTAGCAACATATAATGTGGCTAAAAGAGGCAGTTTGGATAAAATTTCATTTAGTGTTTTGGAAATGTTCCAAGTATCAATAATAGGTGAACTTTGTTGTGACAAATATGGTGTCATTTGTGCAAACAATGGAACCAAGATCACAACAGCGATCCAAACACTCACTTAGACGTTTTTTGAGGAATTCATAAAGAATGAGAAGACGTTAAGATATGCAAAGTATCAACCGATGATTACATTAGAGATTCACTTACAAAGACCCTCGCACAGGCATAAGCATGATTGTCATGTTAGGTCCATAAGTATTCGATACATAGATGGAGCCTAGTGCAAGTGGGAGAATGTTGGTGTAATGCCCTAGGCTTTAGTTATGATTAACTTAAAACCATTATGCATCATCTTTATCATTTAAGTTTATTATTTGATTATTATACATTTTGCATATTTATTGTAATAATCTCCGTCCCTAATTATTAAGTGAATAATTAGTGTAATGTTAATGGATAATCATATGATGATTATATGCATAGAGATGCACATTAAATTTATGGGTACTTGTTAAAGAACAAGTGACTAGACTTGACCCGTATGAGATTTATGTCATGGTCAAATGTCATAATTAAATCTCATATGGTCACTTCATTTAGTCCCTAGACCTGAGATTATCATGACATTACATATGATGAAAGTTATGTTTGATTTTAGTCAAACGATATCTTAACACGATACTTATAAAGGCTATCTTTGGCATGATCGGATTCATGATGGGAAGGATGATAAGTCAAGATGGAATTTGTCCCTCGAAAGAGAGATGTTTTGCTTGGGCCCCTCGATGAGTGATAATGATGAAAGTGTATGGCCATACCCCAATACGATTGGATTATCATTATACTCAAGATCGATAAAGCATTGAACAAATACAAGTTGACGTGGACCATGACTTGTGTTCAATATAACATCGTGAGACAAAGGGAGAAATGGAAGTGTACCATTGGAAACGTGAACTCTTACGTTATATTATTTGGGTAGACATAATGGCTTGCTAGAGTACGCTTATGTCTTATGAGGGTCGATATGATCGAGCTCATTGCCAGCATAATATAATCCTATTGGGTCACACACAACTAGAATGAATTGGTTAAACCAAAGGAAGAAATGATTGAGAGTTCCTGCATATGGCATGAGTCATCGCGCGACACAACTTGCCCATAGGCTTCTTGTGGTCGCGTGACAGGACGATTCCAAGGCGGTTTGACAGACAGTTTCCTAATATGATTAGGGAACAAATACCTATACTAAGGTAGTATAAATATTAAGTATGTAAACCCTAATAGTCTAGCCGAATTTTTCAAAGAAAATTAACTACAAAGGTTTCTCAATATTTCTTCCATAGGTTTAAGAATCTAGCAATTCTCAAGAACTGTTCTTGGTTTCATTCTAAAGTGTGGATACTACTAGAGGGTCTTCGCTCGTACGACGATCAAGGCCTAGAGTTCAAATTGTCCAAAGCAATCTAAAGATTCAAGTCTTGAAGATCGAAGTTTGTGATTCGAAATCACATTGATAATTGTTCGATAGCTCAAGAACGGAAAGCGTTTAAGGTTGGTAAATTCTATCTCTTAGAAATTCAATTTAATTGTATAGAACGAATCTTAGGGCTCTTGGGTTTTGTGTTATTTAGATGCTAATTCCGCTGCACATGGACCCATAAAACCCAACAAGTATAACCTATTCTTAGGTACAAATTCAACTTGGCCTTTTCCCCAATCACTTGGTGAACGCTTCATTAATAATCATTCTCATGTTCTTTTCAGAATTGTATATGGGGTTCTTATCTCTAAGAAGTATTATTGGTGAACTTGGCCTTTTTCCCTATCACTTGGCGTCGCCTCCATTAATCTTCCTCCACTTTGTGTCACCTCCATTATGGTACCATGTTATAACCTAGTCCAAGGTAACGACTGAGAGCTAGTGACCGAATCCAAATGCAGGGTGTAACCGTCAAGAATGTGACTGAAACCGGATAAGGACAGGTGATCTTATTATACACTTCTTTGCTCTCAAAAATGTTTTTTGTATGTTTTATTCTGTTAGCAATTTGACCTTAGTCTGCTTAAGTAAAAATGTATGTAAATAATCACGGTGTAGACTGCAATTTGGTCTTTAAACTGTTGTGTGTGATTAGCGTGTTACATGAAGTTCTCTCTGTTGCCCATGATATGGGTGCTTGTTTACTGACTAAATATTTGTAATTGTATATGTAACTTTCTGATTTGTTAATTTTTAGTAATTAGGGTGTCACATGGGCCAATTATAGCTGAGCAAATTCCAAAATACAAAATTGATTCAGTCGAGTTTGAATTTCTTACCTTGG
Source organism: Adenophora triphylla var. japonica (assembly GCA_022495995.1). Classification (NCBI taxonomy): domain Eukaryota; kingdom Viridiplantae; phylum Streptophyta; class Magnoliopsida; order Asterales; family Campanulaceae; genus Adenophora; species Adenophora triphylla. Next base: position 73,777 of record JAFEMH010007377.1, read on the forward strand.
GATGCCTCCCTCCTACATTTCAAGGTTAATATGAACTATTTTTACATGTGATATGAACTTTATGTCTCGATACTAAAGCTCATTTCCTTCCAAGAATGAAAGTCTATACTAAAGAGGACAAGGAATTACTAATGGAACCAAGCCTAAAATGGGCTGGAAATCCTAATATTTTAGTTGCAGTTAAAGCGTTTGGCTTGAAAGCCACTGTTCAGGTATTTGACTCTTGTATAGTTTTCCATGTACACATTTGCTATATGTGGAGTAGAACTTCATGAAAAGAGAGAGAGAGATTGCTGAAAGAAAGAAATTTATTCATAAACTATCTACTCTGTTTCTGTAATTCATACTTGTGCACAATACCTCTCTCTCTCTATCTCTCTCTCCACACACACACATACTCTCTCTCTCTCTCTCTCTCTCTGGTTTCTAATGAGGTTTGGCGTGTTTGGAGTGTTTCAGTTGGTTGACTTAGTACTAAAATTGTTTGCAATTTGTATTTCATTATTTATTTACAGCTAAAGTTGTTATTAGTTACAGCCTCATGTTGATTTTGGACTAAAATTGTTTGGGGATGATGCAATGGCAATCCCTGGCCTGTATAGATTTGTCCAGGTATGAACAATTTCTTTAAACTTTCGTTTCTCACTGTAAAATGCCAGCAAATACGAGAATATATTCATTCTACTGTTTCTTTCAGGAGCTTATCACAGATCAAGCTGCAAACTTTTGTTTTTCTTTTATCCTGAATGGAATGAGGAATTTACTTTCATCGCAAAGGACCCCGAATCTCAAGCGTTGGAGCTCAATGTGTTTGATTGGGAACAAGTATGCTTTGCTCTCTCTCTCTCTCTCTCTCTCTCTCTCTCTCTCTCTCTCTCTCTCTCTCTCCATGTGGGTGTGGATCTTCTTTTTCTTCTTTGTCTTTTTTGATATATCGTCTGTTAACAAAATAAATCGTGGCTCAGTCTGTGAAGAAAAACAGAGATCCACGATGGGAGGAGTTTGAGTTCATGTTGGAGGAGCCACCCACTAACGACAGGCTTCATTTAGAAGTCATTACTACCTCCAAACAATGGGTCTTCTGCATCCCAAGGTAAAAGTTTGTCAAATTAATTCTTAAGTAGGGTACTATTTTCTTTTATTATTCTGCTTCTCTTCAAGAATCTGAAAAATAAAAGTGTACTATGGTGTTCTGCTTTATGGTTCACCGGGCACAGGAAAGACATTATTGGTTAGAGCAGTGTCACATCATACTGACTGCACATTCATTAGGGTTTCTGGCTCTGATCTGGTGCATTAAATAGCTCCATATGTAGGGGACAGACAAAATCCTAGAGACAATGGATCCGTGGTCCAACCAGTTGATAACATAGATAAAGGTATTATGACACCTTTTTGTCTTCTGTTTTTTTTAATATAGTTGTAATGTTTTATGGTTATTGTTTTCCTGATAAATGGATCTCTTAAAGTTTTTGAGCAGTTCCAAATGTAGCAGTTGTTAAGCCAAAGGAGGAGCAGCAGGAAACAAGACCAAGAAGGCAGGGTTTCAATGTAAAGCCAAGTAATGAGCAGTTCCAAATGTAGCAGTTGTTAAACTTTTTGAGCATTTCCAAATGTAGCAGTTGTAGATTAACCTTCTGATAGTTTGAGCAGTTCCAAATGTAGTAGGAAACGTTGTCCATTTCGTCAGATTTTTTTTTATATTTTTTACATTCACAACGTTTTATAAACGTTGTAGAAAACCTTAACACAACGTTTATAAAACGTTTTCCTATAGTGTTTACAAGGTAGGACAACGTTTTAAAAAATGTTGTGTTAGGGTTTTCTACAACGCTTATAAAACGTTGTCTTAGACTGGGGCCTATTACAACGTTTATGAAAAACGTTGTCCTACCTTTTTTTATAACATTTAAAGAAAATGTTGTAAACCCTATATGGCAACGTTTTATAAATGTTTTTTACAACGTTTATAAAACGTTGTCTTAGACTGGGACCTATTACAACATTGGATATCACAACGTTTCAAAAAATGTTGTAAATGGTCAATTAAAACGTTTAAAAATGTTGTTAAAGGATATTTTTGTTGTAATGAAATTGTGCTTGTCATCTCACCAAGTCTTCGGGTGCCTGGACACGTTCTCCATATTTTTTTGGTGTCTGGGCGCTTTCGCCAGGTCTTTGGGTGCTAGTTAAGTGGGATTGGCCCCCTTATCAAGTAATGTTGTGTCTTTCATTTAGAAAATATTTTTGAAAATATTTATTTTTTATACATTTGTAAAGTTGCATACATATTTTTATCCATTTTCAAAACGTTAACTTTTGCAAATAAAAATACACTAGTGAAAAAAGCTGATAAAAATATATAGGGATAGTTTTTTAAGAACATGACATTCGTTTTGAAAAAAAAAATCTTTAAAATCAACATTTAATTAGGGTGGAAAGTAGTAATGAATCCAAAGTAAAACAAATAAAACACAAGCATTCACAAAATTTGCTTACTCGTGCAGTTTATGATTTGTGAATAAAATAATAGATTAAATTTGAGAAAGTCTCCTCTTGATATCCTCGATCTCCCCCCCCCCCTCCCTCATATTTTTATCCTCTCTTGACCCTTTTTGTAAGTTATTGAAAGATATAACAAAAAATCTTGTTGTTGATAGAGTGTTTACAAACGTCAAACTAACACAAATTTTGACTTGAATTTCTCATTTTGATTGTGAATTACTACGATTACATCATTTTCAAAGTAATTTGGGGCTGAAATTTTCCTGGTTTCATTTTCAAATTATTACAATTAATTTTAACTTCTTTTTATTTTGATATACTTTAATGTTTAATTTAGTTTTGTAATTTTAGAATCGAATATAGTTGATTATAACATTAAAATATTTTGGCCCACACTAACAAATAATTCTGAATCCACCACCGTGGGGAAGTCACCTTACCTTAAGGTAGGAACTAGGGGGTCACCTGATCCCTTTATTTTTTGAAAAAATGTATTTTTGGTATTTATATAATTTTAAGATATACACTAAAAATATTTTTTTTTTACTATTTTAATGCCTTTACTTGAAAATTTGCACCATAATATCATTTTAACCCATTTATGCCAAATTTTTATATGATATAACAATATTTTTTCCCTAAACAATCTCGACCCATTTAAAAAAATAATTTGATGTCCCCCGAGGCATATCGAGTGGTAAAAGGAAGGGGGACATACGATTCTGGAGGCATGCAGCGTAGATTCGATTCTTGGTGGAAGCAATTTGCTTCTTCTGAGGTTGGACCTTGTATGCGATATTAGTTGACATGTTCTCAAACCATGTGTCATTCGGGCACATCTCGCGATTTACCTCCGCCAGTCACTGAGGGGTCGGTGGCTGATGGTCCAGGACTTAGTCCGGCGAATCTGGGAACCTGGGTATCAAAAAAATAAATAAAAAAATCTGATAATCTAGTTGCGTCATTGACAGAAACGGTTGTAACATTGCGTAAAATGTGTAAGAAGGGATTGGTTGAAACAGAAGAAGGCACCAGATTGATGGACACAAGGACAAGGTCTGGAGATCTTTGGCTTTCAAACTTTGCGGCCACTTCTGTCTGTGCATACAATATTTACCAATTCAAAGTAGACTAATTATTTTCTGAACACCCGTTGACTATTTGCTGTTATCACAAGTCAACTGTAAGGTTATCTTCCTACTTTCATTCTCAACTTCGTACAACTCCATCATTTTCAATTACTATTACAAACTCCAACATGATAGTTAACAATGCCATTCACCCTTTTCTTTTTTACTCCGTCCCAAATAATTGTCACATTTAATAAATAAGAAAATATTTCAAATCCCAAATTTATTATGTGACGGAGGGAGTATTACCAACTTACAAAGACGGAAGTGCACTATAGTAAACGTGAACCATACTTGCCAGTGCTTGACGATATGCCTGAACAAAAGCCCTTGCAAATTAAATTACTATGGAATGTAAATCGAGCTAAATTCCATGGAATTGAATGGGCACTATTGCATACCAAACATGCACTTAGGGTTGATGAGAGGAAAACAGTACTTGTTACAGGTCTTTTCTGAAAAGATTTCGTATTTCTTATCTATACCATTGGGTAAATATACAAGATTAGCATTGGAAGATGATGGCAGGTTGGTGCAAAATTTGCCAGCATGTGAGTTCCACAAGAAACCATGAAAATCGTAAGGAACAAAAATAACCTCGAGTTACCAGAGGACTCTTCAAAACCTAAGCAACGCTGTCTGAAAAGATCATTAATCCGCAGGACCTTGAGCTTTCTTTTGGTACGCCGTTTCTAAACATTCTTTTGCTCTGAAAACCTTTGACTGGAGATAGAAACTCCCATTCTTGCCATTTTGCTCAAACAATTTATTGAACTTCTGCAGAAGATGAAAGAATATTTAAAGAATGTTATATCCAAAGGTTCTACCTTATTGCCCCTTAAGATGGCATATTAAAGGAAGATAGAAGGAATCTTAAGGCAAACCTGAACAATTTCTTCCCGTGGTGTATTCTCAGTGACACCTAGTATTTGCCTTGCCTCTGCTTCAGCCATTACTTTACTGACCTTTTTGATGTTCTGTACCGCTTCTTGAGGAACACCCGTTTTTGAGGCATCTGCAGTTTCTCAAAAAGAATATTAAAACATAAGAGCTGACTGATACAGTAAAAACCCAGTATAAGTTGGTTAAAAAACAACATAATTAAGACAACCGTCTCCAAAGAGTCCCTTCTCAAACTGGGGTTTGTGGGATAGGTGAAGTATATTCTCTGTCAAAAATAAACTACGGAGTACTTGGAAATAAATAGATGAAAAAATGGCAAAAGAGACAAGATCTTGAGCCATACTTGCCAGTGCTTGACGATATGCCTGAACAAAAGCCCTAGTCATTATGCCCCCACCCATCACAAGCAAATTTGCAAGAATCTTAGCAGCCTGTACCAGAAAAACAAATAACAGGATTTAACTGAGAGTGCCTTATGTTTCCCATCTTAAACTGTTTCCATCCCAAAATGGCTTAACTACAAATGGTCACTGTGTAACTGAACTCTAAAAGTGCTTGAGTGATTTTTATCACAATAATGTTAAAGTACATGAGGTCCTGATGAAACAAATAGCCAACCAACAATCAACCACTTATCTTGAAAGGAACCGAAGAAACAAAACAAATTTCAAATGCCAATCACTTTGCAACAATGCAATGACTTGAAACGAACAACATTCAAAACTAAACTGATAGTGCCGCAGTGGTCTAAAGTTTAAGTTACTAGAAAGAGTATTCGACAATCACTCAGAAGAAAAAACCATGCTGATTAAATTCGCCCCAATTCCTCCATGTCACATGTGACTAAAGTTGAGGCTGAAATGTAGCTCAATGAAACCTAGATTGCCCATATTTGGGGCAAAGGATGGCAAGACATTCATAAACAAGTTTTCTGTGCTCAAAGTTCAAAACACTGACTGCGGTGGTCACTGACATAATTAAGATAACCAAATCAACCACTACACTAAGAAGATAACTTATGAGAATTTATTTTACAGAAAATTTCCCAAAAACACAGTCCGTCCTCCTCTGCCCCAAAATGCACAAGGAATGACCACACAAAGCTTCTGAAGTGTTTATCATTCTCGTTCACTAAAATAACTAAATATAATTCACTAAATAATATAACAACACAAAAGTAGTATAAACAAGCCATCGACATAACCCATTGCCTCTTATCTGTATGTCCCAACTAATTGTTGGATCGATATTATAATCTTAAACGAACCAAAGCGATTTAAACGATTACACAAAACGCGTAAAAACAACAAAGAAATGTGATATACAGTACATACCATGGCTGAAAAAATCAATGAAATTTGGTTACCAAGGAGCTGAAAGAGTTGATAAGATCAGAGAACAAGTGACCTGCAACAACAAAACAGCATAAGTAAATTTTTTTAATGAGTCACCATAAGGTATCAACCATTGATGGATAAAAATTCCCTCTTATAATACAACCAGCAAATGTACTAGTTACCGTTGTAGCAACGTACAAATGCAAGGGTCGGGCCACAGAGATTCGTTGCCAAACATGTTGATTTAAATAATGTGCAAGTAACCAAAGGTAAGTAACCAAAGGTTTTTTTGATTTGTTTTGTTTATTACTACTAAGTACAGGTAGGGGTGTAAGTGGTTCAGTTCAAACCATGATTTGAGATCGAACCGAACCAAATCATGCGGTTTGGTTTGGTTTTCAAGTATGAGTGGTTTGGATCGATCTCAAATAAAGGCAAACCACATGGTTCGGTTTGGTTTGTGGTCTGACCCTCCCAGACCAAACCAAACAAAACCGCGATTTGAGATCACGAGACCGAACTACCACACCGAATCGCGAGACCAAACCAAACCACCAAATCAAACCACATTATATAAACTAATTCTAACCCTCGTTTTATATCTTATTTAAGATTTTCATATATTTATTAATATTTACTGATAGATCAATTAAAATAACTTATATTGCATATACTAATCCTAACCATCGTTTTATATCTTATTTAATATTAATTTCATTATTTGTTATCTTCATTGCGACACATTAATAACCAAGTTCTCTGCACGATCAAAATTGTAAAGTGTTTTTCTTTCTTTAGTCTCTCTTTTCCTCTGAGGGCGAGCCTTGGCGCAACGGTTAAGTTGCTCCTTTGGTGACCATAAGGTCACAGGTTCGAACCTTAGCGAACAGCCTCTTGGCAATTGTCAGGGGAAGGCTCTAGCAAATGGTTCCCTCTCCCAACCCCCGCTTGGCGGGAAGCGCTTGGCGCACCGGGGTTTGCCCTTAATTTAAGTCTCTATTTTCCTCTGGTCCCTCTTCCTCTGACTTTACTATTAAACACCCACATCTTTCGCTCTTCCTCTGTGATCATGGAAAATTCGAACCTTGGCGAACAGCCTCTTGGCAATTGTCAGGGAAAGGCTCTAGCAAATGGTTCCCTCTCCCAACCCCCGCTTGACGGGAAGCGCTTGGCGCACCGGGGTTTGCCCTTAATTTAAGTCTCTTTTCCTCTCTTCCTCTGACTTTACTATTAAACACCCACATCTTTCGTTCTTCCTCTGTGATCATGGAAAATTTAAACAAATATGATAATGAGTTGCATTCTGAATCGTGATTTGAACCGTATTGTAAACCATGGTTTGAACCACGGTCTGGATCGCGGTATGAACCATGGTTTGAACCAAATAATTGAACCGCAGTTTGAACCAAACTGAACCAAACCGCTATCCGAACCAAACCATAGCGGTTTGGAATTTTCCCAAACCGATAACTAGACATTTGGTCCATAAATTTCTAAACCGAACCAAACTGAACCATTTACACCTAAGTACAGGAATTGAAATAACTAATATTAACAGAAACACTTTAAAGCAAGGGGTTTAACCAGATTAAGAGAAATATTCACGGATTGAATTTTATAATTATCTTTACTCTATGCTATGTTTTGGTAAAAGAATTTATCTAACTCGTTCAAGGGTTCGTTCACTTGACTAAGAGTTGGAACGTTTGATGTGCGAATTGCAACCCTAATATTTCTTTTCTATTTATATTTTCCGCTAAGTCAATACAATGATCAAGAAATTCATTAAATTTTAAAAAACAAGTGAACCTAGATTCTTTTGATATCCGCTAAGTTATCAATTAAATCTAATCAATGGAATAGGGCTCCTTATATAAACAGTTCACGCGAGACAATCAACACCACAAGCTAAAAGGCTAAGAATATATTATCATACCATTAAAACCTAATTATTCAATTGAACGAGAATGAGAACGAGAACGAATTAGATGGGAAGAATTAAAACATTAATAACATAGAGCTTTGATAATTACTACATCAAATCTATGAATAGGGTTATTTAGCTACTCATATTCATGCTTAACAATACACAAATTGAATAAATAAACGTAAACCTGGAAATCCCGAAGAATGAATAAATAATTGACTCCTTAAAAATCCTTGCTCAAACTTGTCAAAGTTGACAAAAGCATTTAATACATAACTTAATAATAAAACACGTGTTTTGTATTTATACTAAAGATTTAAATGAATGCGGTTATTTAGCTACTCATATCTATGCTTAACAATACACAAATTGAATAAATAAACATAAACCTGGAAATCCTGAAGATCGAATAAAAAATTGACTCCTTAAAAATCCTTGCTCAAACTTATCAAAGTTGACAAAAGGATTCAATAATAAGAGATCAGAATAATTAGGAAAACTTTGGAAATACTTCTCCAAATAAAAAACGTCTGAAACCGCCTAGGGTGCGGTCGCACCATTTTGATGGCGCGATCGCACGTTCTCAGAGGAGGGAAAGGGTGCGGTAGCGCTAAAAAGTGGGAGCGATCGCGCGTTCTATCTGGGAGCTCTGGCACGGTCACACCCTTCCTGTTGCTGGTTTCTCTTTAACTGCTCCGCTCTTCTTTATCCCTTTTTCATCCTTTTTAAATCCCAAAATACACTATTTTCCTCTATCTCCATTTACTTACACAAACACTAAAAAGCAATGTTAACATACCAAATTACTCAAGGATTAAGCATAAAACAAGTCCGAAAGTACCTAATTTAGATATGTAAAAACACATCTATCAAATATCCCCAAACTTATCTTTTACTCATCATCGAGTAAAACAGAAAGAATTACGCAAAAATAAAACTACTATAACTACTAGAAATAAAACAATCAAATCACGTTAAATATTTTTGGGATGTTCTAAATATACTACTCTGAAAAAGAATTTGTGTTTGCTTTAGAAAAGTTTTGTTCCTACTTGCTTGGGTCTAAGGTAATTGTCTACTCGGATTATGCAGCTCTTAAATATTTGTTAACCAAGAATGATGTCAAACCTAGGTTGTTGAGTTGGATGTTATTACTACAAGAATTTGACCTAGAGATTAGAAACAAAAAAGGGACTGAAAATGTAGTGGCAGATCATTTGTGTAGGCTAGAGGACTTTTCTTATCGTAAAATCATTGAGGGTGTGATTCCGGTTGATGAAAATTTTCCAGATAAACAACTTTTTGCCTTGAATGTCCAAGAGCCGTGGTATGCGGACTTTGTGAACTATCTTTTGTCTAATATGATCCCGCCTATTTTCACTTATTACCAAAAACGTAAATTTAAATCTGACGTGAAACACTACATTTGGGATGATCCTTATATGTGGAAGTTATGCCCGAATAGAATATTAAGGAGATGTGTCCTGGACATGAGCAAGCAGGTGTCTTGCGTTTCTGTAATGAGCTCCAATGTGGTGGGCATTTTAGTGATCAAAAGACCGCTCGAAGATTTTTCAATCCAGTTTGTATTGGCCCACCATATTCAAGAACGCTAAAGAATTTTGCAAAAGGTGTGTTAGATGCCAAAGGACCGGTGGTGGCATAGGTAATAGAGATGAGATGCCCCTGAAAAATAATTCGATTGTAGATATTTTTGATGTGTGGGGCATTGACTTTATGGGCCCTTTCCCCCTATCCCATGGTTTTGTATGTATTTTTGTGGCTGTGGACTATGTGTCAAAATGGGTGAAAGCTATTACCACCCGTACTAATGATGTTAATACTGTTTCAAAGTTTGTTAGCAAGAATGGAGTGTCACGTGCCATCATCAGTGACCAAGGGACTCATTTTACAACAGAGTGTTTAATCAAGTGTTGAAAAAGTATGGGGTGGTGCATAAGTTGGCCACGGCTTACCATCCTCAAACCTCGGGCCAAGTGGAGGTGAGCAATCGTCAAATCAAGGGAGTCCTTAAGAAGACAGTGCGTCCAAACAGAAAAGATTGGGTATTGAAATTGGGTGAAGCACTGTGGGCTTATAGGACAACATACAAGACTCCCATTGTTACGAGCCCTTACCGGATTGTGTATGGTAAGGAGTGTTATCTTCACATGGAAATGGAGCATAGAGCATATTGGGCAACCAAAACACTTAACATAGATATGGCTCTATCGGGAGAGAAGAGGTTGCTTGCACTGGATGAACTTGAAGAGCTAAGGCAAGATTCAAACGAGAGTGCAAAGTTGTACAAAGAGAGGACAAAAGATATCATGACAAATTGTCGACGCCAAAGTTTCTAAAGGTATGGAAGTATTTCTCTTCAACTCTCTGTTAAAAATGTTTCCAGGTAAGCTATACTCCAAATGGTTTGGGCCATACGAGGTGATACAAGTTTTTCCTCGTGGAGCAGTTGAAATCAAAGATCTAAAGGAGGAAGCACTGGATCCGAAGGATTGAAGCACTTTTAAATTAAATGGTCAAAGAGTGAAGCCATACTATGAAGGGGTGTCTATATTAGAGGAAATTGATGTGATCGAGTTTGTGGATCCGGAGGCAGCCACCTAACCCCGTTGAGGTATGATGTCGAGCTGAACAACTTTAAACAAAGCGCTTGTTGGGGGGCAACCCACCTAGGTATCATTTGACCCGAGCAAGCTCCCAATTTTTCCCATTAACAAACTTTTTTACCGCATATAAGCTGCCTACGTCCCCATTACAGTGAGCGTAAACACACTATAATAGGCTCAGGTCACCATAGTTCGAACCGATCCTGAAGTTAAAGACATTAAAACAATGTTTTTTTTTTCATTTTTTATGAATAATACCACCGCCAGACTAGAAACATGCTATGTCCTCATTGCAGACAAGTAAAAAAAAAAAAAAAGCATGAATCTAATTTGGCAATGCTAATGCTAATAAACTGAAAGGAAAAACATAAAACAATAACAGATACCTAGTCAGGTTGTCTCCCATAAAACACTTTGTTTAAAGTCGTTTAGCTCGACGTCATGCCTCAAGGAGGTTAGGTGATTGTGTCTGAATCCACAAACTTGATCACATCAATTTCCTCCAAGATAGACACCCATTCATGATATGGCTTGACTATATGACCATTTACCTTTAAAGTGTTTCCACCCTTCAAATCTTTGATCTCAACTGCTCCATGTGGAAAAACTTATGCCACCTTATATGGCCCAAACCATTTGGAACATAGCTTACCCGAAAACAACTTTAACCGAGAGTTGAAGAGGACCTTCATACCTGTCCTTAGAAACTTTGGCCTCAAAAGTTTATCATGATATTTTTTTGTCCTCTCTTTATATAACTTTGCACTCTTGTACGAATCCTGCCTTAGCTCCTCAAGCTCATAGAGCAAGCAATCTCTTCTTTCCTGCTAGAGCTATATCCATGTTAAGTGTTTTGATTGCCCAATATGCTCTATGCTCCATTCCAACGGAGGATGACAGTCCTTACCATACACAATCCGGTAAGGGCTTATGCCAATGGGAGTCTTGTATGTCGTCATGTACGCCCACAGTGCTTCTCCCAATTTCAATGCCCAATCTTTTATGTTTGGACGCAATGTCTTCTCAAGGACTCCCTTAATCTGACGATTGCTCACCTCCGTATGACCCGAGGTTTGAGGATGGTAAGCAATGGCTAACTTATGCACCACCCCATACTTCGTCAACACTTGGTTAAATAGTCTGTTGGTTAAATGAGTACCTTAATCACTGATAATGGCGCGTGCACTCAATACCTACTAAAAATGCTATCACAAACAAACTTTGAAACAGTGTTAGCATTATTAGTACCGGTGACAATAGCTTCCACTCAATTGGATACATAGTTCACAAATATAAGAATATACACAACATCATGAGATGGGGGAAAAGGGCACATAAAGTCAATGCCCCACACATCAAAAATATCAACAATCAAATTATGTTTCAAGGGCATTTCATCTCTTTTGCATATGCCACCGATCATTTGGCATCTATCACACTTTTCACAAAATTCTTGAGCGTCCTTGAATATGGTAGGCCAATACAAACCAAATTGGAGAATCTTCTAAGCGGTCTTTTGACCACTAAAATGCCTACCACATTGTAGCTCAGGACAGAAACGCAAGACACTTGCTTGCTCATTCTTTAGGACACATCTCCTTAATATTCTATCTGATCGTATTTTCCACAAATAAGGTCATCCCAAATGTAGTGTTTCACATTAGATTTAAATTTACGTTTTTGGTTATAAGTGAAACTAAGCGGGATCATATTGGACACAAGATAGTTCACAAAGTCCGCATATCAAAGCTCTTGGACATGCAAGGCACAAAGTTGTTCATCCGGAAAATTTTCATTATGAAATCGCACACTCAATGATATTACGATAAGAAAAGTCCTCTAGCCTATACAAATGATCCGCCACTACATTTCAGTCCTCAATACCTACTAAAAATGCTATCACCAACAAACCTTGAAACAGTGTTAGCATTATTAGCACCGGTGACAATAGCTTCCACTCAGTTGGATACATAGTTCACAAATATAAGAATATACACAAAATCATGAGATGGGGGAAAAGGGCACATAAAGTCAATGCCCCACACATCAAAAATATTAACAATCAAATTATGTTTCAGGGGCATTTCATCTCTTTTGCCTATGCCACCGATCATTTGGCATCTATCACACTTTTCACAAAATTCTTGAGCGTCCTTGAATATGGTAGGCCAATACAAACCAAATTGGAGAATCTTCTGAGCGGTCTTTTGACCACTAAAATGCCCACCACATTGTAGCTCATGACAGAAACGCAAGACACCTGGTTGCTCATTCTTTGGGACACATCTCCTTAATATTCTATCCGGTCGTATTTTCCACAAATAAGGTCATCCCAAATGTAGTGTTTCACATTAGATTTAAATTTACGTTTTTGGTTATAAGTGAAACTAAGCGGGATCATATTGGACACAAGATAGTTCACAAAGTCCGCATATCACAGCTCTTGGACATGCAAGGCACAAAGTTGTTCATCCGGAAAATTTTCATTATGAAATCGCACACTCAATGATATTACGATAAGAAAAGTCCTCTAGCCTATACAAATGATCCGCCACTACATTTTCAGTCCTCTTTTTATCCCTAATCCCTAGGTCAAATTCTTTTAGTAACAACATTCACCTCAACAACCTAGGTTTAACATCTTTTTTTGTTAACAAGTAATTAAGAGCCGCATGATCATGATCATGATCCGAGTAGAAATTACCTTAGACACAAGCAAATAGGAACGAATCTTTTTTAAAGCAAGCACAACTGCTAAAAATTCTTTTTCAGTGGTGGTATAATTAAGTTGTGCGTCATTTAATGTCCTACTTGCATAATGGATGACATGGGGTAATTTATCCACTTTTTTTCCTAATACATCCCGTATACCAAAATCAGAACCATCGCACATGATCTCAAATTGTAATGGTAAAGGCCAATCAGGGCTTGAAAGAATGAGGCACAAGTTAAGTTCTCTTTCAACAAAAATTAAAGGCTTTTAAACACTCTTGGTCTCGAAGATGAACTCGGTGTCCTTGGCTAGTAGGTTACATAGCGGCTTACAAATTTGAGAGAAATCTTTAATGAAGCGTCGATAGAAACCTGCATGGCCAAAAAAACTCCATACACCTTTAACCGAAACAGGGGGAAGCATAGAAATCACATCTATTTTAGTCATATCTACCTCAATTCCCCAACTTGACATAATGTGGCCTAACACAATAATGTCTCACGAGAAAATGACATTTTCCTAACTCAAAGTCAGGTTCATCTCACAACATCGCTTTAAAACAGATGTCAAATACTCTAGGCACCCCTCAAAGTTATCCCCAAAAACCGAGAAATCATCCATAAAGACCTCCACACACCTCCCTATCATGTCCGAAAAGATGGAGGTCATGCACCTTCGAAAGGTTGTCGGTGCATTACAAAGCCCGAACTCGAAGGGCATCCTCCTAAATGCAAATATGCCAAAGGAACACATGAAGGTGGTCTTTGGTTGGTCCTCGGGTGCAATAGGAATTTGATTTTATCCCCAAAAACCATCCAGAAAACAGTAATAGGCAAGTCCCGCTAACCTTTCTAAGATTTGGTATAAAGGGCAACGGGGAATGATCCTTCTTAGTTGCAGTGTTCAACTTCCTTAAGTCTATACACATCATATATGCTATGACCTCCCTAGTTAACACATCCTCATTATTGTCATTTTTTACCACTGTAATACCTGATCTTTTTGGGACAACTTAGACCAGGCTCACCCAATCACTGTGAGAGATAGGGAAAATGATTTCCGCATCTAACAACTTCAGGACTTCTTTCCTCACGGCATCCTCCATATGGAGATCCAACCTCCTTTGTCTCTATCTCTAGACGGTTTTGCACCATCTATAAGGTTAATTTTATGCATGCACATAGAAAGACTAATTTCCTTGATATCTGCTAGGGTCCAGTCCACTCTATGGCCGACTTATGCTCACACAACAAAGCAATTAATTACACTATGTCATCCATTATTCAAGTAGGATAGTAAATGATGCGCAACTTAATTATACTACCACTAAAAAAGAATTTTTAGTGGTTGTGTTTGCTTTAGAAAAGTTTCGTTACTATTTGCTTGGGTCTAAGGTAATTGTCTACTCGGATCATGCGGCTCTTAAATATTTGTTAACCAAGAAAGATGTCAAACCTAGGTTGTTGAGGTGGATTTTGTTACTACAAGAATTGACCTAAAGACTAGATTGGGGGTAAAAAGGGACCTGAAAATGTAGTGGCGGATCATTTGCCTGGGCTGCCATTAGATCGAACTTCTTCAATATCCCAAACTACCACACCACCAAAACCACCACCACTAATAATTTCTCTAGCTGGATAAAAAAGTGTTATAATGTAATTGTGATGGGGCTTTGAGGAAGCGCCTGCCATTGAAGGAAGATAGATAGAGGTTTTGGAGCAGAGAGTAGTTGATGAAAATGGGAAGGGTAAGTTCCCTTTATTCAAGAGTTGAGATATAATGTACTCCATAATAAATTGATTTGTGCTTTAAACAAACTTTTGCTTCGTCAATGATTCCATCTCCAAAATGATTCCATCTCCAAAAACTTCTACTACAATGAGACACATGAAAGAGCTGTATCTCAATTTAAAAAAAGGTTTAATCACCATTGTAGACACCCCATTCTGAACCAATAATTCATGATTACACTACTCTTCGTCTCTCTTTTGTGTTTTGATGAAAGCATATTAGTTTCGTCATGTTTCGTTAAGTTTCTAACTAACCTCGTTAGTTTTGGACCTAACTGACTAACGGAATAACTGAAGAGGACAACTAGTCATTTACGCGCGGGACATACGTGT
This sequence comes from Adenophora triphylla var. japonica, assembly GCA_022495995.1. Lineage (NCBI taxonomy): Eukaryota > Viridiplantae > Streptophyta > Magnoliopsida > Asterales > Campanulaceae > Adenophora > Adenophora triphylla. The sequence continues at coordinate 89,042 of JAFEMH010007377.1, forward strand.
CTCGCGCAAGACAACCCCTCTGCAGGATTTGCAGAATCACTTTCCTTCTCTATTTCAACCTTTTTTTCTTGATAAATCTTTATTAAATAGGGGTATCCAATGATCTTTGGGTTCTGGAACCTTCCTTGGGAGGAATCTCATTCCACTTTTACCTCTCCAAACCCCTATAAATACTTGATGACTTCAGTATTTCAGGGGTCCCCGATTCCCTTTCGAAAACACATAACACACACCATTTGCTGGTTTTTCTCCCTGAAAGACTCCACAAATCACTCCTAAACAAACTCCTAAATTCGTTTATCAACCTTATTGATCAACGAACATCGAAGATTCTTAGCCTAGAATCAAGGCGAAGCTCGGTCCAAATCCTTTCTCGACCGAGAAGGAAACACTAGAACCACGTTCTCAAGAACACAAGGTAAGCTCCTCTACTTCTATTCTTATTCTCAATCTCTCTCTCTAATTGCTTTTAGAGTAGTGTAATCCTATCAAAAGGGTTAGCCTAGAATCCCTTCAATCAATGGAGGCGATCTCGAAGCATACAACCCGACATTCCTAATTAAGAAATTAATTAAGGTTTTCCTGTTTTTATTTAATTACTATTTAAATTGATAATCCCCCTTAAAGAAAGACCGATCTTCGGATTGGGTGGATGCGATGCTCCTCGACCTTTCAAATCCATCACATAAGCCCCAAACCCAAATCTTTCAAAAAGGTTTTTCTTATTGTTTTCCTAAATAAATAATAAGTTGCGACTCTGTGTTCAAATAAAATATCAACGCTACAGTTTTGGCGACTCTGCTAGGGACTAATTTTAAAAATTTAAGTAGCTTAGACTTACGTCAATTAAGGAGAATTTTCAAAAAAAAAATCGTTTTCTTATTCAGTTTCAGGCTTGTCCCGAACGAGACAACCCTTTGTCTCGCACGAGACAATGCCTCGACAATCCTTTTCTGATTTCTGGTTTAAGTAATTGATTATTAATTGAACTGCGTGAGATTGGATTATTTTAGTTTTTACCTCTGGCCATCTGGCTCGACACTGGCTTGTTTCCCTCCTGGAATTAATTTTTTCTCTCTCTCTCTCTCTTTAAGTGAAACTACGACGGTCTGAGTCTTCCTGAATTGGGAGAAACGTACGCAACCACTTGGTGCGGCCATTATCTGTTTTTCTTTTAGTTTTCAAAAAAAAAAAAATTCTATTTTTCTCTATCACCTAGAATTGACTCTCACACACACGCACATCATATTATAACTGTCATTGCACTACATACCCTGATAAACCCAGGACCCACACTAAGGACGGATGACGGTAACCACCTAGTCGCCAGTCTCTCCGAAATTGGATCATCCCACTTCGCGTCTTCAATCCACCTAGATTGTCATATCGCGTGGAGCCTAGCCTTCCAGCCCTGCATCGCCACATATCATGTAGATTTACTTTTAGGACACTCCGTGACCGGTCGGTTTGATCTTGGAGTCTTTGTAATCCCTTGTCAAGATTGTGTTTTGTGCAATAATCCATAGAAAAGAAATCAATAAATTGTCGCATCAGAATTGTGGCTTCGAAAACGTCCCGATGGTTGTCCCTTCGAATTTTCCCCTAAAAGAGAAAATTTTCTCACCAATTTTATTGCACAAAACTCGATGTTACTCGAGATTACTTTGACCCTTAGGTCCTTAGGTTTGGTTTTTGAATGTTAGAAACCCCCAAAACGAATTTTTCGTCCGACCAAAACTAGGGTTAAAATCAGAAAAAATGTGACTTCCCGTGGTGTTGTCTCACGCGAGACTACTTGTCCCGTGCGAGACAAGTGTTCGATCTTTTCGTATTTTGGTCAAAACCTTCAAGCCTTCGTTCACCCTATTCAGCCGACTTGTTGGGACTCGATCATGGTTTAACACAGTTGCTTTACATCTAGGTTCATTGCCAAAGCTCGACACAATGTCTACTTCTCCTCCCGTCACCGAAGCCGAAATCAAGGAAACTAAGGCCGAACTCATCCAAGCATTGCTTAAGATGGATGAACAAAGTAAGCAAATTGATGAGAAAAATGCCCAAATGGTCGCCCTCATGCAAGAGCTCCACAAGTTGAAAGTCAAGAAATGGAGAAAACAAAAGAAGAAAATTGAATCCTCCTCCGACGAAGAGGAATCCTACCCCGAAAAGAATAGAAAAACCAAGAAGTCAAGTAAGAAAGAGGAAGAATCTGATTCATCCTCTTCCTCATCCTCCTCCAATGATGAGGGACATGTCTCCAAGGCTATTAAGACCAAGAAGGAAGGTAGTGACGAAACTACTAAACTTGGTGACCATGTTACTAAGAATTACCTCGAGAAGAAACTTGCAATCTTTGACACTTCAAAAGGGTCATTCGTTCCATTTGATCCCGATGCTCTTCAACAATCCATCACCAAGTTTCCTCGCAAGTACAAGACGCCCGATATTGCCAAGTTAAATGGCATTACTTGTCCTCGAGCTCATATTGAGACCTATACTTGGTGCATATGCTTCCTGGCGGGCGTCGATAACACAATCTTCGCCCAATGCCTTTCCCCAACTTTGCAGGCGCTCGCAAGCGGTATCGGTACACGTTTCCCTTCCTACGACTACAAGGCTCGACTCCATTATCTCTTGCATGTTTAGTCTTCCAAAGGCAAGCTTGAAGACAACTCCACTGTTACCGCCCTACTAAGGAGGATTCAACAAACCAAACAAGCAACATGCAAACGAGCTTCGCCGACTTCGCATAGTAGACGTACGAGACTCAAACTTACCGAAATAAGTCAAAAGCACCTACTCTTAAAGAGCAAATCCACATCTTCCTCCAATGCCTTCCGTGATAAATTTCAAAGAGAAGCTAGTTCTGGCAATTACTTTCCTAGTTTC